>CAJNRD030001123.1:336637-416699 GCA_905319865.3 Cotesia congregata | reverse complement strand
TTTTTTTTTTTTAATTTTTTTTCTTGTTACGGTATAATTTTATAGACCAAAAAAATAAGTTTCTGAAAATTTCAGTTCAAAATTCGAATTTTGAAAGGTCGCTCATAGTTTTTTTCAATTTATTAGTGCATTAGTTTAGATTTTTTCGAGTGACCTTTTACTATTCAAATTAAAATTCCACGCATTTTTTTTTTTTTTTTTATTTAGTACAATAATCGATAAGAATACATCTCGAGATGAACTAAAAATCAAGCACAGCATAGAAAATATAATTTTTTTTTAATTTAGTAATTTTATTTAATCAACTGCCAGGCGTGAGTTCTAATCCCAAGCTGGTCTTAGAAACCAGTTTGGTTGAGATTTGACCTTGCCGCGTAATTTAAGATTTTTTCAAACCAAAAAGACCCCAGCGTACTACTCCCAACACTTAAAGTCGGCGATTTGACTAATTAACGAAAAATAAAAAAAATTATGAGCGACCTTTCAAAATTCGAATTTTGAACTGAAATTTTCAGAAACTTATTTTTTTTTAGTCTATTAGATTATATCGTAACGAGAAAAAAAATTAAAAAAAAAAAAATTTCAATTTTTGACGATTTTTGAAATTTTGAAAAATTTGGAGTGACCTCTTAAAAATTTTTTTTTGAGCTGTCCTTTGGTGAGGGCTCTTAAAACATCAAAAACTAACATTTTTTCACTCGAGACTTAAAAAAAAAAAAATAGTCGGTTTTTTTGCGCCACCCTAATATATATAATATATATAAATATATGAAAAATTGATGTGGGTACTCAAATGAAAGGTCTCGATGAGTGTAACATCAGGATGAGCTTATATCTTTTAAAATGTTAATAGTTCTCAAGATACAAGGTCATTTCTTAATTATGTATTATATCTAGAGATAGAGCATTCTCAGATGTAGCCTAAATACTTATCATAATAAATTGACTATCGGTGACAATAATATAAAACCTTGAAAAGGCACAAATTCAAATCAAGACCTTTGTAATGACACTAAATTTCACAAAAAAAAAAAAAAAAAAAAAAAAAACAATTTTATCATATGAATATCCTGGACACAACATTTTTCTTATTATCTTAATAATATAGATTAAATAAAAAAAAATTTAATCAAACATAAAGAGAATCTTTGAGTTAGTTAATGATAAAAGTTTCCAAGGTTTTTAGTATTACGACCTAGATTTAACTGTACAATAAAAGTAAATAAAAATCGATTGAGTAATTAACACGAAGTGTCTAGAGATAGTTTTTAAAATTAGTGGTTTTAGTTTTAAACAATATCCATGAACTCATGGTACTAACAAGCACGGACTATCGACTTAACCGTTTCTTGATAAACAGCAAACTACCCGTTGTCATGGAGAATTTTTCGTCAATTATATATTATATACTAGCAATATAATTAATTACTCCTTACTTTATCTGGGTAGTTATATTAGATTATAATCTCTTAAGTATTTAAAACGGAGTTCCAATTATTCGTAACTAGTGACAAACATAATAAACTTGCCTATGTAACTGTACTTGGAGGCGCTAAGCCCGCCGTCAGGACCTTGAGCTCTTCTTAATCCGAATTCGAGAAGCGAGACATTATTGCCAGCTGCCATACGATATCGTGCAGCATTTGTTGCCATCAGACTTGCGTAATTTACCAGCGTGAGGAGTGTTGTCTCCAGCAATTGGACCATTATCAGTGGACCTTCTACTCGAATCAATGGAACTCTAAGAAAAATAAATATTTTTATTTACAATTGCCATTAAATTATAGTCGTATAAATATGTTCACCTTGGGAATACAGCGGAGCCTTCTTCTATCGCATAAAGAGTTACGTCTTTAGGTGTTAGGCCTTTTAAATATTCAAAGAATTCTGGTTCTATCGATGAAGACATCGTTGTTTTCAAATATTCAATATCTGGAATTAAAAGATCATTTTTTATCTTAAAAAACTTTTGTCTTAATTACTGATTAAAGTTAAAGTTTTATTATGATTATTTTTTTGTTATTTTCTAACTATTTTTTTTACTACTGTAATTTATTGTGTAAATAACAGTAAACTTTTATAAGCTATTTTAATTACTTCTAACTATTAATATTTTTAAAGATTATTTTATTACTTACCACTTTCAGAGTATTTAAACTTTTGCATGAACTTTAAACACTCTCCCAGGCCAGCAAAAATAGTAAATTCTCCTCGGAAAGGATTCTTACGAAAAAATAAATCAAATGTCGTGTAATCATTCATTTTTCCACATTTCCAATAGGCATAGGCCATTGTTATTTGGTATAAATCTAAAAAAAAATAAATATTAATAATTTAAAAATTTTTTTTTATTGAAGAAATTATCACAAAAATATGATTAAAAAAATTTTCACTTGTAAAAAACTTTAAAAACTATAAGTGCAATTTTTAAAAAATATTTTTTGTTCTAATTTAATCATTAAAAAAAAATTAAAATCGTCGGCTAACTTTAGTATTATGTTTAGCAAACGTCTAAAAATTTTATTACAACTAAAAAGATATTTCTAAAAAATTGCACTTATAGTTTTTCAAGTTTTTTACATGTGAAATTTTTTTTTTTAATTATTTAATTGAAATTTTTTCAATAAAAAATTTCCAAAAATTTTGAAATGTTGGCTAACTTGATTTTTATCTGAAAATTAAGTTAGCCGAAATCTAAAAAATTTGTTTTTTATTGAAAAAATTACAAAAAAATATAAATTATAAATAATATTTAGTGGCTTAATTAAAGAAGAAATGATACGCATTTAATTATGATGTAATACTGATAATAATAAATGACTAAAAAAATTACGAGTCATTAATTTTAAATTATAATTTGTCAGTAAATGATTTTAAAAAAATAAAAATAAATAAATTATGAAAGAATTTATTATAATTTGTGTCTGAGTAAAAGAAAAATATTATTATTTTAATAAGATAATTAACGATTGAAGGTTAAGATAATTGAAAATGAATAATTAAAAAATAATAGTGATTAATAAATGAAAATGTCAATACCTGTGAGTAATGGTTGAACCACACTATTTTGCTGCGTTCCATTTGATAATCCTTGACAATCGCTGTCGTGTAACATTTTCAAAAGTAAATATTTCCTTTTTTTAAAATTAACAAACACTAAATTTTTTTATTTTTTTTATTGAAGACTGAGATAGAGAAATGTTTATAAAATACACCGAGTTGTTTTTTATCTTGCTTTTCTATAAACAGAAAATAAAATGAATGAGGACGATTGAGGAGGAAGGGGAAGAATCTGAAAACGAGAGTTACTATTGTTGTCGATTGTCAAACTCGCTAGATGGCGATAAATAGTTTTTTTTTTTTTTTAAACCTACTTGAATGAATAATTAAAATAATTAATAGTGACTTATTGCGAAATGACAGTTTGGGATTTTTTTGTTTCAATTTAAACTTAAATTTTAATCCGACAGTCTGAAGCCGAGAAGCTTTGACTTTCACTGTCACGAACCAACTAGCGTGTTTGGACTCTGAACATCATGTTTATATCCTCATATTTATATACCTATATATAAGTAAATACCCTCTCTCTTTTTATTACCCGTATTATAATATACATCTTTTTTTTTTTTTAGCGTAAAAATACATGAAAGCTTTTACAAATATATAAATCAATCAAGCTAAACTTGAATGGATCGAAAAGCTTTCTATCAACTATATATATGTACATTTATCACTAAGTATATAACAATGATATTAAATTCTTAAAATCAATATCACGATTTGAAGGTCATCATCAAAATATGACAACGTTCTTTAATCATTTTTTAACAAATAAATTTTTTTTTATAAAAATTAATTTTTCAGATGTTTAATAATTTTTTAAATACCTAATATAAATAATAAATTGTGGCAAAAAAAATTGACATGTAATTTTTATAAACTAAAATACAGATATTAAAAACTTTTTTAGAATTTTATAGCAATATTAAATTAATTATGCATTTTTTTTTTTTTAATTTTTTTGTTAAAAAAATTATTAAATATCTAATGAATTAATTTTGATCAAAATTGAGTTTTTATAATAATAATAATAGTTGATTTTTATTATATCGGTTAAAATAAAATAAGATTATTTTTTAGGTTTATTAATCACAATAATTAAAGTATATCTTCACTTATGAATCATCACTGTGATGTATACGTATGATTTATAGTTAAACTTGAATTTTAATAATTTTTAAGTTGATTTAAACTTTTGAGCGCTATCGGAAGTTTTAATAAAAATTGAGAAGTTTTAAACTTTTGAGTGATTACATCAAGTATATTATATACATCACCCATATTCATGAAGATATATATTAAGTTTGCATGTTAAGAACACAGACAGAAATTTAAACTGCAATTTTTCGCACTGCAGTAAAATAAATTGATAACATTGATTAAAAATTATACAATCACAGATAGCACTATAAAAGATAAGATTAGTGGAATATTTACTGTCAATTTTTAAAAATTAAAGTCAAGAAATAGTTGATTGATTTTTATGGTCGGGAATGAAAGAAATTATTTAGTACAAGCAATTCGATGTCGTTTATTTAAACATAATTACCCAATAGGTAAAATAATTAATCTACATGAAAAATAACAATAATTTTTCTGGGTACTAACAGCAAATAAATATTTAAACTGATATTGATCCCAAAATTGCTAATTTGTGCAATTCCATTGGAAGCTTGGACATATTTTATTAATTATTATTATTATTATTATTATTATTATTATTATTATAAGTATATTTATCACACAGACAATTCTATATATTTGTACATCTAGCTATAATAATTAATTATGATAATCTAATTCTATTCAGACTTATCGTTTTTATTAATATTAAATACATGTTTTTATATTTCTTCAACTAATATAAAACTATCGACATTTAAACGATAAATAACATTGGAAGTAAATAAATATTTTAAAAATAAAAAACTAATTTGACACTTAATATTTTTACAGTCTTAATATCGCTTACATTGACATTGTTTGATACCTTGTGTAATGAGTAATAACTAAACTAATTTTATCCACGATTTTATCTACTTCGGTAATTAAATAAGGTAACGGTCTCTTATTTATCAAGACAAAATTTCTTAGGTCATAATTTCTCAGTAATTATCAGTTAAAAATTTATCAACGTCATAATTAATTATTATTACCGATAAAAAAAAGACATAGAACCATTAAATAATCATTTAAAACATTATGTGCAGTCAACAAATAAATTTAACAATATATAATAAATAATTACTTGATTATTATTTTGTTTATACTAACTAATTTTCTTTGGCAATTATGCGATTCACGTTAGCTACGAAGACCCCAATTTTATCACAGACCTACATTTTTTTTAAACATTTATATTACAATTGTATATATAAGGGTTTCATAGTGCGCGATAATTATAATATTGAGATTATTTTACAGATATGAATGATTTGATAGCTGGTGTAACGAAAAATATAAATAAATTAACGAACAATAATACTGTTATTGTCTTTCTTAAATAAAAAAAATCATTTAGATCTGTAAAATTATCCTCCATGTATTAAAAATTGTACTCTAATATTACTAAAAAATATAATTTGTCCTGAGACGCGTTAAAAAATTATTTTTCTATAAAATAATTCATTTTACTGTGTAATAATAATAAAATAAGTCATACTAAAGTTAGTCGACGTTTTTAATATTTCATTAATTAAATTAAAACAAAAAAATATTTTTTAAAAATTGCACTTAAAGTTTTTTACAAATGAAAATTTTTTTTGTAATAATTTTTTTAATAAAAAAAAAAAAAAAAAATAGTAAAAATTTGTGAAATGTCGGCTAACTTAATTTTAATATAAAATAAATAAATAACAACAAAACTTATCTCATAAGATCGGCCGCGCGTTGTCTATCACGATGTACTTCTTTGGGGTGCATGCGTTTTCGATGTGAGAAACAATTACCAGAGCTGGCAAATGCTTTGGGGCAATACGGACACTGATAAGGTCTCGCTCCAGTGTGCTGATTAATATGAAACTTCAAGTCCTGATTGCGCTTAAAAGTTTTATCACACAGTGGACAAGCATGAGGACGTAAATCTGAGTGAGTAATGCTGTGAGCACGCAGCGTTGAATTTGTTGGGTAAACTCTTCCACAAACACTGCACGGAAATTGGATACCGCCGTGGTACTCTTTATGCCGATAAAGATTTGATTGCGTCTTGAAGCTGAAACAAGTTAGATAAATAATCAACAGCCACTTATCTTTACTTCTAAGAATTAATTTTAAATATATTAAATAATTACATCCGTCCGCAAATATCACAGCCGTACTTCCCTTTAGGCCGATGGGTTTCTAAGTGTACTTTTAGATTGCCTTTGGTTGAGATATTTTTATTACAAATTGGACAGACAAAGCTGCCTGATGAATTATCAGAAGTGTTAGGCATCAGTACCCCGTTGTTTGGAGTGTTGTTGTTGATGTTCAATGAAGAAATTGATTTTGAATCGTCGTAATGACACTCCGCGCGGGGTATGTGAGACCACAGATGATTCTGTAGATTCATTTGGCTTTCAAATGTTCGTGAACACAGTGTACAATTAAATTGTTTGTTTAGCAATTGATCTTCTGTTTCTGGTTCAGGTTCATCGTCTTCTTCTGAGTCTTCATTTAAATTTGATGAATAATTTTTTGGCTCTTCATTTGCACTTAAACTGTCTCTAAATAAATAAATAAATAAATTACAATTATTAATTTTTTGACGTTTAATTATTAATTTTTAAATTTATTTACTTAATTATTATATTTAGAAAAATAAATTTATGACATTAAAATTAACAGTTAATTAAAAATTTCTTAATTTTATTTTCCAATAAAATTATTTTTAAAAAATTGCATTTTTTATTTTTTAAATTTCTACGTCAATTTTATTTTTGCCATAATTTTTTTGCTATATAATTATTAAATATATTTTAATAGAAATTTTTTTTTTAAAAGAAGAGATGTAAAAATTAAATGTTAACTATAATTAATTTTTGCCATAATTTTTTTGCTATAAAATTATTAAATATATTTTAATATAATTTTTCTTTAAAAAGAAGAAATGTAAAAATTAAATATTAACTATAATTAAATTAATTTTTGCTATAAACTTATTTTATTAAATTAATTTTAATATAATTTTTCTTTAAAAAGAAGAAATACCAAAAATTAAATATTAAATATAATTAAATAATTACTTTGTATAACTTTTATCATCATCAGAGTTATATTCAGATTCTGGAGTGATAGAACGATCTAGGCCACACTGAAGAAAAATCATCGGATCAACTTTAACTTCCATTTCTTCAGTAAGTATTGATTCATCTTCAATCGGGCGTACTGACAAGTGAGACTCGTCAATCTCGTTCTATTTAAAAAAAAAAATTTCCCCATTAAAAATTCACCAAAATAAACAAAATAAAAAGAAGAAATTACCCTATTAAGAATAGATCGAAGTAAGAATCCTTTATCTCTTTTCCCATCATCATTGTCATTAATTTGTTTAATATCGCTGTCATCTCGTCCATAGTACTGCAATTTAAGTTTATCTTGCGCTCTGCGTGCCAATGTAACAAAGTGATGGATGTTTTCCAGTCGCTTGATACACATCGAGCACACAATTTTCGGGAGTCGATCTTCCGAGGATACCTATAAATAAAAAGATCAATAAGCCCAATTAAATTGATAATTAATAATTAAATAACACGTGCGTCGGGTTATTTATTATTCAATAAAATAAAATAAAATAAAATAAAATAAAATAAAATAAAAATAATGATTACGTCAAAGTGACAATTTTTAAATTCGCTGACGTGTTTGATAGCTAGTTGTTATATATGATATCTTCCCTGGAATTGTATTTATAGTGAGTGATAAAGGCCAAAGAGGCGGGAGACTATGAGCTTCATTATACATATATTCACTTGCAAATAACTACTGTAAATATAGATGTAGAGTATCATTCTTTCTCGCTTTATCTTTGTTTCTTCTATACATTATTCTACTCTATTCGTGTTGCCTGGTTCTATTATACTCGCGGCAATCGATAAAATGCTAATTTTTCACACTTTTATGGATCGTGCGCAATCGTCATTTTTTATTTGATTTTTTTAATTTATTAATTACAATTAATTATAATTAATTACACGTTGTTTTATAAAAGAAGAAATAAATAAATAAGTGACTTACCAATATATAAAGATATTTTCCTATATTTGTTTTAATTTATTAATTATAATTAATTACGTGAAGCTACACCTTGTTTTATAAAAGAAGAAATAAATAAGTGACTTACCAATATGTAAAGATATTTTCGTATCTTTGTTTGAAGATGATTACATTTAGCATCTTCATCAAATATATTAACTACATCATTTTTATCACTTATATATTCAGCACATATTCTACACTGTAGTAATTCATCTTTATTTAAATCACAACATGCGTTTCCGTTCATTTCAATTTATATTAATTAATTAATTAATTAATAATTTAATATTTCTTCTTGTTTAAAATTAAAAAAAAAAAATAAAACACTAAATAATTTCTTCTTTAATAATAATTATTCAATATAATCAATAAAAAATTAAATTAATTATACAGATCATTAAGAATAAATTTCTCTTGAAGATATTTTGCCGCTAGTGTCGTCGACCTTAAGCTCACGCATTTTTCTCAGTATTTATTTCAATAAATAAATTTAATTAATCATTTAAAACAAGCCAGGATTTAATTTAAGTGATTGTGAGTAATTATAATAAAATTATGATAAACATTGATAAGCCCGCGTGGAATTAAAGAGTTTAAAATTGACAGTTTCATCCAAACACCAATTGTTAGTAGAAAAATAAAAAAAATTATTTTTTTATTATTAATTATATCCTCAATTAGGATTTTATTTTGTTAATATATTGTTATTATCGTGTTATGGACCACGAGATTGGTGAGATTACTCTGACGCGGTCTCGACGCTTTAAAAAGTACGTCGGCGCCGGGCGTCGGCGTCTCCCCCAAAACGAGTGCTCAATACAAAATATATAATAGCATTCGTCGATTTTAAAAATCGTAGTAGTAGTAGTAGTAGTATAATACATATATCTTTATATATTTTATATACCTATAATTCTTTCGGGTATATACAGATAGTTATGTTCAATGTGTACGTATATGTGCGCATCAGCTAGAAATTTTATTTGAGCTGTAACGCGTTTATATATATCATTATTAAATTATTATAAAAATTTATCAATTATAATAATAAATAAAAATGTTTACTATTTCTTCTTTTCTAAATTTTAAAAATTAATTTAATTATTTTGTAAACATTTTTTCTTTTGATCAATTTAATTTTCTAAAATTAAATTTAAACAGTAATTAATTATAATAATGATAACAATTAAAATAAAATAGTTGCAAGTAAAGAGACAGCAATAATATCTCCCACTCTTAAGAAATGTTAAAAAAAAAATCAATACTTAATAATTATCAATTAATTGCAAGCAGCACATGCGTATATCACTCCTAATTTATTTTTTATTTTTATCTGTTCTTAATGAAACATTAAATATCTCCGAAAATTGGGTCATTTTATCAGATTTTTATATAACAAAAAAAATTCATTCCAATGTCAATGCAAATGATTTTCAATTATTTTGTCCCAATTAACCACAAATAAAATCTGAAAATGTCACAAAAATAAATAGAATGTCTAAATTATCTTATAAAAATTTTGAGTACTTACTGTGCAGTGTAGTTGAAGATCCTCTGGCACTCTGGTCAAAGTTTGTGTCTCTGGATGGAAAAATAAAGAGAGTCAAGGACGAGCTGCTGAAAAATGACAGAGTGATTGAAATTACTGGAAAAAGCGAGCGTAGTAACAGTAAAGATTACATACCAACCTCGCTAATCTGTCCTTCAGATTCCGAAGCTTTTCTTGATATAGAACTTCCGATTATAGTGTTTGTGTTAAAAAATCTCAAGCTTAAAGGAAAAATCGAATTTCAGGTCACTATTATAAGTAATTAATTATAAACTAGTAACCTTGCAGTCACTATGTGACTGCCGTGACTTGTCAAATATAAATAAAATTAAAATAATGACTTTTGTTAAATTGCACTGTACTATCTTAAATATTGACGTTTTTAAAGATATAAGCTCATTTTGATGTTACACTCATCAAGAGCTTTCATTTGAGTACCCACATGCATTTTTGATATATTTTTCATATATACATATATATAAATATATGAAATATATGAAAAATTGATGTGGGTACTCAAGGGAAAGGTCTCGATGAGAGTAACATCAGGATGAGCTTATATCTTTAAAAATATCATTAGTTGACAAGATACAAGGTCATTTCTTAATTATTACCTAGAGATAGAGCATTTTTGAATGCAGCCTAAATATTTATCATAATAAATTGACTATCCTGGACACAAAATGTTTCTTATTCTCTTAATAATATAAATACAAATAAAATTAACATTAAAAAAATTTTTTTTATTCAGATTAATGACCAGTGCAATTTTCGACGTCGCTTCGTTTTGGTAGCAAACACAGCACGTGAAAAATTAAAAAAAGTAACATCAACAACAGCATTTATACCTCTGACACTCGCAGACAATTGGAACAAGCTTGAAATAAATTTATCAACTCTGTGCAAAGACACTTATTCTACTGATTACAAGTCATTATTACGGATAAAGTTACATCCTAATTTCCGGTACCGGCGTATTTATTTACAAGAGCATCATTATGACCAAAGTAATGACGTGATCGACGAACTTCATCAAGCGTTGGTTAATTTTAGTTCTTTAAAAAATAAAAATTATTCTATTGAGAATAAATATTGCCAGACACAACCAATTATCAACTCTAAAGTTACGTTGAAGAAACGTAAAAAGTAATTAATTAATTAATTAACAAGTCGATAATGTGGAATCATGATCCAAAATTTAACATTTAGCTTTGTTTTGTATCGGCAAAAATAACTTGAACTCCGCTGGTAGCTCGTCTTCGGAGTAGAGTCTGTCGGAGAAATAAACACGCCTGATACGGCAATTCGCGTGGATTTGTACTCTCAATGTTTCGACGTAATTTGTTCCATAAGCACGTCTCGTGAAGTCTGCGAGGTTGAATTGGATTTGATTCCATCCATCATCTAGCCGCATTGGCATCGTACAGATGAAAGGCTTCACTCGCGTAGTTGATTGGTAATTACTCGCACGAAATCTTCGACGGACGTTTTTATCGTCAATTACCTGCAATTAATTTTTAAGTTATTTAATTTGTCCGTTAATTTATCAATAATTTTGGAAAAAAAAAAAAAAAATGACTGAAGTTGAGAGACTTGGAATAATTTTTAATGAAAATTAAAAAAATTTTTTTTATGGAAAAAATGACTAAAAAAAAAAATTGTCATTTGTTAAAAACTTTAAAAACTGTAAGTGCAATTTTTTTGTTCTAATTTAATTATTGAAAAAAAATCAAGAAATTAAAAACGTCGGCTGACTTTAGTATCATAATTTTTAGGAATTTTTTAACAAATAAATTATAGCAAGAAAAATTTATTTAAAAAATTTAATCTTTGGAAACTCATAAAAAAATAATAAATATGATTTTATAAAAATATTTTTCTACCCCTAGTTTCTTTTAAATAAAAATCTAAAAATTGTCTGCTAATTTTAGTGTCATAAAAAAAATTATTATCACTTACTTGAACTTCAAAGGTGAAATATTTCTTTAGATTTTTAATAATCATAACTAAAAACGGCAGTTTTATCCCCAGAGTTTTCCTCGGGTCAGCTGGACACGTTATGTACGTAGTGCTTACATTGCTGCCAAGTATTTCGAGCACTAAACTCTGGATATCGTTATCGGTGATGCGTTTGATGTGACCGTTTCGGACCTTTTTGTCCCATATCTGGAGCGGCTTGCTGCCAATCGAGTATAAAATTGATAAAAATCCACTTTGGAATGTATTTTTAAACATTTTTACAATTAATAGTCACCTGGAAAAAATAACTAGCTTTATTTTCACTCAAAAAATAAAATTTTTTAGACTACAAATTAATACTTACTTGATATTTTTGATTATAAATAAATTCCTGGGGAAATAAATTATTTTTAATTGAAAATTAACAATTAAGCTGGTATTTTTACTAATTATTGTTGACAATTGTCAATTTGTTTGATCGATCACTGTTTTGTTATTAAAACTCTATCCATGGCAACATGATTGAGGTTATAAACAAACTTGACTGTAAAAGTAAAAATACATGTTATTATATTATAAATTATACAAATATATATATATATATATATATATATATTATTTTAGTTACCACCAGATGAAAAAATGAAAAAATGCCTGTCAGTCGGTAAGGAAGAAATGTACCGAAGAAAAACAATAAAATGCTACTTGCCAAAGCTGAAAAAAAAAAATGTCTCGCATCTCGTAAACTCTTGTCTGTCGTAACGTTTCTCTCTAAAATAATTTAAGTAACAATAACTCATTAAAATAAGTATTATCTCGAAGAAATAACATTCCTGAAACAGTTATTGATAGTAATTATATTTTATTATTTTTCTTCCTAAAAGTATTTCGACAATAAATAATAAACAACCGGGGCGTATCCCAAATTTCTTAATCGATTTTCGATCACTGTTTCGTCAAATTAAAATAAATTATTTTTTCATTTACAGAAAAAAATAAATTATACACTAAAAAATAATTCAAAAACCGGAAAAGTAGTCCTGTGGAAGTTAAAGTGAGTGAAAAAAAAAGCAACGGAGTTGAGTAAAGCTTTAAAATGTTGATAATTAAATAAATGAATTATAAAAAATAAATCAGTGAGTTTGTTAGACTGAGTTCGAGGAATTAACGTCAAAAAGAAAGGTCTAAGTTGAATAAATAATAAATTACTCAGCCAATGTGTGACTCAGCAGACTCGTATGTACAAAAGCTCAGTTATCTCCATCTGAATGAGGATGGAGACCGAGTTCCTGGAGGTGGAGGCGCTATTGGAGTACCTGGCCACATCGGAGGCTCCAAACCCGAGGCTCAGGTTCCAATCTCAGGAGACCAGCTCAAGCATCATCACTATTTGCAGCAGCACTACCAGCAGCAGCAGCAGCAGCAGCAGCAATATTCTCGGTCCAACAGGTCGATGAGTGCTATTGACAACTACATAGACGAGCACACCCAGTCGTACGACCGCGAACTACCCAGATATCCTGTCTCCAAGTCGATAGACCTCGAGGACAGAAATCCTGTGTATGAAAATATAGAGTACTACCCTGGACCCACGCACCCGCCGTATTATCATTCTTTGGAGAAGAAGAGCCCAAAGAGTAGTCCAAGGACTTCGCTGGCAGGGGACTGCTATGACCCTTCCTTCAGGAAAGCCCAGCCCCAGGTACCTACTAATAAATACACAGTGTCTCCAGCCAAGGAACTACCTCCTTACGAAGCTCCGCCAGTTTATGAGAATATCCAGGAAATTAATTATCTTGACGACGCTGCCCAGAGTAAACCTGGACCTCAGGTTCCTAATTTTTATCCAGCGAGTATTAATGGTGGAGATTACGTTGTGATGACTGGAAAGGTAATTTTTTTTTCTTATTTAAATTTCCATATGAATTTTGTTAAATTGCACTGTACTTTTTTAACTGTTGACATTTTTAAAAATATAAGCTCATCCTGATGTTACACTCATCAAGAGCTTTCATTTGAGTACCCACATGCATATTTTTATATATTTTTCATATATACATATATATATATAATATATATATATAAATATATGAAAAATTGATGTGGGTACTCAAATGAAAGGTCTTGATGAGTGTAACATCAGGATGAGTTTATATCTTTAAAAATATCAATAGTTACCAAGATACAAGGTCATTTCTTAATAATGTATCTAGAGATAGAGCATAATTAAACTGCATTAAGTCCCAACAGTAAATAAATAATTATTTCAGGTCCAACGTCCAACACGCGCTCCATCTTACGAAGTACCGTCAATAAACCCCCGTTACTTAACATCATCATCCTCAGCAAGCGACTTGCAAGCCCGAGGAAGCACATACGTTCCGCCATCAGAGCTGCAGCCCCAACTCCAGCAGCCACCACGGATGAATCCGTCTTATGATTCATCACCGCGTCATTCGGAGACTCACTACACGCGTATGAGTAATGAACACGTTCCAGGAGTAGGAGTAGGAGTAGGACCAGCCGGGTCTTACAGGTCTCTGAGTCAAGTGACAGATCCCGGGCAGTATCGCGGCGAGAACGGACAGTTCAAGTACCCCAGTGAGCCAAGACACTCGCCAGTCTACGGTACAAGGTCGACAGACGCTCGTCTGCCCGGATACACGCCAGCGAACCCGCGTAATATAATGCCAGCGACCTGGAACACCGGTGAAAGGTACAACAGCTCACCTAGCCGCGAGTATGCCGCGAGAACTCCCGTATACTCCTCGAACAAGACCAACGAAGGCCATGAGTCACCCTCTTCCAATCGCAGCTCCCCTTTGTACGCGATTCCGCACGCAGGGAGGGACCAGTCCAGGTCCAGGGACTCTGGACCGACTCAGCAGGACTCCAGACAGCAGAACCAGAGTCTGAAGCACCCCAGCAGCCCGGTCCACCCTCCCCCGAGTCCCAAAGGTCATCCAGCTCTGCAACAGCCGGTCTCGCTGCCTCCCAGTGCTCCAGTGACTTCCAGACCGGCTGCTCAGTACCCGCCTAGTCCAGTTCGCGGTCAAGTCCAACCTCCAGTCAACAGCGCGACTGTTCCCGTTGATGATCTTGCTCCAGTTCCGAGAATCACCAGCTTACCTCCCGGAGTCACCAGTGGTGTAGCTGGACCAGTTTTTCTCAACGCCGGAGTTCCTGTTCTGCAAAAACCTCCAGCTGAATTGAACGCTCCAGTGATTGACAAACGTCCCGTGCCCAGCCCGAGCCCTACTACGAAAACTATCCAAGGAAAAGGCTTGCTGCCGTACAGCGTCACTCCTGCTAGACCTTCCGGGCCCACTGAGGCTGAGAGGAAGATTGAGGAGCTCACTAGACAGCTCGAGGAAGAGATGGAGAAGCAAGAGGAGGAAGGAGAGTACTTTGGAATTTGTCATACCTGTGGGGAAAAAGTCACTGGCGCTGGACAGGCTTGCCAGGCTATGGGGAATCTTTATCATACTAATTGCTTTATTTGCTGCTCATGTGGAAGGGCTTTGAGAGGAAAAGCCTTTTATAATGTCCATGGGAAGGTTTATTGTGAAGAAGATTACTTGGTAGTATATTTTCATTGATATTTATTAATGAAATTATGCTTTATTAAATAATGACTTTTGTTAAATTGTACTGTACTTTTTTAAATATTGATGTTTTTAAAGATATAAGCTCATCTTTATATTACACTCATCAAGAGCTTTCATTTGAGTACCCACATGCATTTTGATATATTTTTCATATATTCATATATATAATATATATATATATATGAAATATATGAAAAATTGATGTAGGTACTTAAATTAAAGGTATTAAAGAGTGTAACATCGGGATGAGCTTATATCTTTAAAAATGTCAATAGTTAATAAGATACAAGGTCATTTCTTAATTATATTAAATTACACTGTACTTTTTTAACTTTTGATGTTTTTAAAAATATAAGCTCATCCTGATGTTACACTCATTAGGAGCTTTTATTTGAGTACCCACATGCATTTTTATATATTTTTCGTTATATACATATATATAATATATATAAATATATGAAATATATGAAAAATTGATGTGGGTATTTAAATGAAAGGTCTTGATGAGTGTAATATCGGGATGAGCTTATATCTTTAAAAATGTCAATAGTTGACGAGATACAAGGTCATTTCTTAATTGGCCACAAAATTTTTCTTATTCTCTTAATAATATAGATTTATTTTTTTTTTCAGTACTCGGGATTCCAACAGACTGCTGAAAAATGCGCGATTTGTGGACACTTGATCATGGAGATGGTAATTAGAAATTAGGTTGTTGATGATTAAATATTATTTATTACTAATTGGTGTCTTGTTGTCTAGATACTGCAAGCGATGGGCAAGTCATATCATCCAGGCTGCTTCAGATGCTGCGTGTGCAATGAATGTCTTGATGGTGTTCCATTTACAGTGGACGTCGACAATAAAATTTACTGTGTCAATGATTATCATCGTATGTTTGCTCCGAAATGTGCGTCTTGTGGCAAAGGAATAACTCCTGTCGAAGTAATTTTGTTTTAATATACGAATGCTTCAGATTTATTTTTCTAAGATGGTAATTTAGAGTGTATTTTTATAATAATATTTAATATTTATTTTTAGGGAACGGAAGAAACCGTGAGAGTGGTATCAATGGACCGGGATTTTCATGTTGATTGTTACATATGCGAAGATTGTGGTATGCAATTGACTGACGAACCGGATAAACGTTGTTATCCATTAGACGGACGGTTAATGTGTCGAGCATGTCACATTGAACGTATATCACTTACTCAACCACGTGCTCCGCAACCAGTTTCTGCAAGTTATCAATATATGGGTTAATCAAAATTATTCTCTATTACTTACCTTAATTAATTAATTGAATTTTCGGTAAATATTTACAAGTGGAGTCAACTATTTTAATTTTAATTTTTTTGAACAAAATTTTTTTTTTTTTATTAATTGTTAAATTAAAATAGGTTTGACCCCACTTGTAAATAACTACCGAATTTTCTTACAGATGTTAGTAAGTAGGAATTATTAATTTTAACGTAAAAACACAAAAAACAATTTTTTTTTTTTTTTTTTTTTTTTTTTTCATTAATGTAAAATATTTATTTAAAAGTTATTTATTAATTCGCTGTTTATTTTTCTTGGAGAGCTTGTTGCAGAGACAGCTGTGATATATTTTGTTTATTTAGCATAATTTGAAATATTTTTTTATGCAATTTATAATAATTAGTTAATTAATTAAATAATAATCGATTTAGATTTGACATTAAGTACTTGATACTTTTATGCGACAACAATTGAACAAATTAAATAATTAGCACCAACAATGACATTATTTATAATTGTGTACAAACACGATATACCATTAATTAATTAGTTAAATATATAAGTAGTTATTATCGAATTCCGCATAATAATGGCTTTAAATAAAGTTAATTAAATAAATAATAAGACTGATATTAAACATATTCACATATTTAATTAATTAATAACTTTTTTTTTTACATTTATACGTCATTCTTTTCACAATCTATTTCATTTCTTACTCTTACATTCTTATATTATTATAATAATTAATCAATTATTACACAATTAATAATATTAATAGCAATAATAAATTAAATTTTATTACGAATTTTTTCTTTGTCAGTTTCTGTTAATTTTGGAATCAACTGAGTCAGTTTTTTTTTTGAATGCGATGCTGCACTTGCTTGATGACGCTGCCTGAAAATAAATTAACAGTTAGACCATATATTAATATTATTTATTAATTAACGACTAACTATTTACTAATGAAATTGTCAAACGCATGATTAAAAATAATATTTAAAACAATTAATGAATAAATGTTACGAAAAATAAAAAAAGCTAAGATTTCATTGACCTAGTAGATGTCTTACGAATATTCTTCATTGTTTGCATGGAAAAAAAAGATATTACAAAATTAATTTTTATTTATTCATCTATCTGAGAGTATTTATTTTAGAGTAAGTCAGTACCTGAGCTGATGGCCGCTTGAACTTTAAATAGCCCATTTTGTCGAGATACCTTATTGCCATTGTCGTTCCACCTGAAACAAATTTTATTTAATAATTGTCACTGGAATAAACAATTAAATTATAACTAGCAACCTTGCAATCACTATGAGACTGCCGTGACTTGTCAAGTATAAATAAATAAAATTTTGCTTTTTTAAATAATGAATTTTGTTAAATTGCACTGTACTTTTTTAAATATTGACATTTTAATATAGATATAAGCTCATCCTTTGATATAAGCTTTCGTTTGAGTACCCACATCAATTTTTCATATATTTCATATATTATATATATGTATATATGAAAAATATATCAAAAATGCATGTGGGTACTCAAATGAAAGCTCTTGATGAGTGTAACATCAAAATGAGTTTATATCTAAAAAAATGTCAATAGTTCTCAAGGTACAAGATCATTTCTTAATAAACCGATTTTATCATACGACTATTCTGGATACAAAATTTTTCTTATTCTCTTAATAACATAGATTAAATAAATAACTTACCAACAGTAACTGTATATCTTATTGGAGTACATAATTTATACATCGCGTAAACTACAGCCCAATGACCAGCACCGGAGTTTCTTATTAAGTCAATATATTTATCAGGTATCATAAAATACTCCATTATTGGAATTACATCTACACCACTGTAATAATTAAAATAAAATTTTTTTACATCTAAATAATCATTAAAATTAATTTAGAAGACATTTAATGATTTTAAGAATCAGATAAAAAATTGACATGTAGAATTTTTAAAAAATAATTTCTTGGAACAAATTTATTTGTTTAAAAAAATAATTAAATGACTGCTAACTTTAATGTGATAAATAATCACCGACAATAATAATAGTTACTAACTTTTTGGCAGCCGTATAAAAAATGACAACCCAAACAGTTGACGTCGCAATATGTACTGGAGCCATAATATACCAGTAGTCTTTAAACAATTGTTTCATTTTCTGAAAGACATTCAGTTTCTTAAATTTTTCCAATGGTGATTCATTGCTCGTGTCAACTTGTTCATCTTTTTTCTTATCCTCAACACTGGCATTGCTAAATTTTTGGAGCAATTGTTTATTGTATATGACAGGGTTTATATTTGTCAATAAATTCGACGAAAAATTTTCATTAGATGCCCTGTTTCTTGTTGTATCTGAAAAAAATAATAATTTATAATTATCACTACAATTATTATTAGAAATTTTGGTGAAAAATAAACTTACCATGATTGGAAAAATTAAAATTGCTATAACACGCACACACTCGATAATTTGACAGTGATCGTAAATTAAAATAAGATTTTATTAATAAATTATTTATTACTGAAGTCCTTCTGATCATTACTTCCATTATTTAAAATAAAATATATTTTAATTTAATTATTGTCCTATTGATTTATTATTATTGTTTAATATTTATTACATCACCTAGATGGTTTATATTTATATAAAACGTCAATCAGGTTACTGTGGAACTTGTCATTTGAATATTTATTTAAAAACAATTCTGGTACTCTTATTACTGGTAATTTGATAAATATAAAATTGCTTCATGTAATTACTCAGATATTATTTATTGTACGTACATAATTTTCGAACACGATTTAAGGTTAAGTTTTTTCTTTTAAAACGCATGTCTGAGAAAAGTTGTATAATTTATTACCAAGATGGCGCTGCATTAGTTTTTTTTTTATTCACATTATTTAGTTTAATGTAAAATTTTTTCAGATAAAAATTTTCAACAAAAAGACAAAGAAAGTGTATATTGGAATAAAAGGACAAAGGAGCAGATGTTGAAATAATATTTGACCTGAGTCCTAATCTTTCTATTTGTTTCTGAACAAAGAAATACAATTAATACCTAATAAATTATAATTTACAATTTTTAAATGTATTATACTATTGGGTTAATGAAAATTTAATAACATTAATAATTAACAAAATTATTATTTCCGGGAAATTTTTTTTTTAATTTGTCAATTCATTTTTTAAAAATTTACTTTAAATTTATTTAATAATATTAAATGAAAATTAATTTAGCCGATAATTGATCATTTTTAAAATTTTTTTAACAAATAAATTATAACAAAAAAAAATTGACATGTAGAAATTTTAAAAAATTAAAAATAATTTTTTGGAACAAATTTGCTTATTAAATAAAATAAAAAATTGTCAAATGACAGCTAAATTTAATGTCATTAATATGAAAGTATTAATATTTATTCGGATTTCAATTAACGTTTGTTAATATTGAATTTATTTATTTATTTTATAAATAAACGTATGGGTTGTAGACTATAAAAACCCGCGCAGTTTCCCGCGCATGCGCATTCGTAAGTTAAATATTTAGAAGGGTGCCGGCTAACCTACAAACTCAGCAGTTCTCAGTTGTTTCGGTCGAGTTGTTGTCGTGTGTCATTGGTAATTTTCAGTCCGTATTGGTTATATTTTATAATTGAAAAATTGTTATAAATATATGAAAGTTAATCAGTACTGATAATATTTAGTAATATTATAATATTCAGTAATATTAAAACGAAAAATATTTACCGAGTTTGTTACATTTCGGTATAAAAAATTGAAAAATGGATCCGAGGCTACACCGCAGAGCAGAACCAGAGAGAAATCCTGGAGATACGGTAAATATTTTTTATTAAATATGAATAATACTAAAGTTAGCCGACATTGTTAATTTTTTGAGTTTTTTTTTTTTTTTTAATTATTAAATTAGAAATAAATAATATTTAAAAAAAATTGCACTTATAGTTTTTTAAAAATGAATTTTTTAGTAATAATTTTTTTAATAAAAAGAATTTTAAAAATTTTTAGATGGCTAACTTAATTTTCATTAAATATAATTAAAAAAATTTAACATTTTCAAGTTTTTTAAAAAATTAATTATTTTTAAATAAATTTAAACAAAAGTAGCCATCTGATGATTTTAATGTAATCAAAATTATTTAGTTGAAGTAAATTTTTTTTTGTCATAAAAAACATGACATTTAAGTTTGCAATCACCATAAAAAATTTTTTTTTTTAATTCAAATAATATTGCAAATGTCAATAACTAGGCCAGTGTTAATAAATGGGTCTTTTACTTTATTATCTGTTGGATTAATTTTCATATAAAAAATCTGATGAATAATTTTTTTTAGATCGTAGAATGGCTGAATGAAGCAACAATGGGCTCCAACGAAGTCAAACTCGCTAACCTGACTAAAATTCAAGAATACTTAATCAACAAAAGCCCCCAGCTGATGACTACTTACCTGAATGAAGTCCTGCAATTTTGTTCAGACCGTAGTGCTGATGTCAGGAAAACCGTAGCTGGTTTTATCGAAGAAGCTGGGTAAATATTCATCTTAAAAAACCCAATTTCTAACTTTAAAACCTAGAATTTTTATTAACTTCCACTTCCAATTAATTTTCCAGGGACAAAACTCCAGACAGAATTCCCCAGATGTTAACCCCACTTCTACGGCTTATAAGCGACGAGGTAGCCGCAGTATCAAAACGCGCTGTCCGTGCGAGTAGTAGAATTCTCCGCGCGGCCTTAAAGTGGATCGTCAGCAGTAGCTCTGCCGTGGTAACCCCGGAAATGGAGACCGCGTGGAACCAGCTGAGTTCCTTGAAGGCTCACATAATAAAAATGATCGACAGTGATAACGACGGAATCCGTACGCAAGCGGTTAAATTCCTCGAAGGCGTAGTCTTGCTCCAGACACACGTGGACCCCGACTCACCAAAGCGCCCCGACGATTTTTCCCTGGAAGACGTTCCGTTGACCCTGAAAATCGCTCGTCGTCGCAAGCTTGAAGAGGAAGCGAACCAGGTGATGGATTCGCTGATAAAGTTCCACGGCTCGCCCCACGTAAGTAGTGTTAATTTGATGGCATGCATGGGAAGTCTCGCAGTAATAGCTAAAATGCGTCCGCAATTCATGACGAAAGTTATCGAAGCGCTGCAGCGCCTTCAGAGCGATTTGCCCCCGACTTTATCCGACTCTCAGGTGACTAGTGTCCAGAAGCAGCTGAAGACAACATTACTCGCTTTGATGAAGCACCCAGCGAGTATCGAGCACGTGCAGACTATCGTCAAGCAGCTGACGCAGCTGGGAGCCAAGGAGCAGGACATCATGAAGGCTTATCCCAAGCCTGAAGACATTCGTCGAATGAAAAAGCGGCAAGCAGAGGCCGCTGCTGCTGCGAGCGCCGCCAAGCGCGCTAAATTGGAAACAATTATACCTACCATCCCAGTAGAAGACCCAGAGCCGGAAGTTTTGCCGGTTATTGTCAAGCCAGAGCTTATTGAACTGTCCGAGAGCTTTATTGCTGAAAGATTGAGCGTAGAAATTGCAACTGATTTAGTTCTTGATAGCATGACCTGGGTTCCAGACACAATGACTGCTATTTTCGCGAGGGAATATCAACCAAGTGTGTCTCCAGATTTGCAAGAGCAGCGCCAAGTCGTGGCTAAGCTTCTGGCTGCTCAAATTAAGCAAGCCAAGGCTAAAAAGATCAAAAACAAAGATGATGACGCTGTTATGGAAGATTTAATTAAAAACCCGACTATCACAGTCGCTGAAGCCAAGCGCGAGCGGAAGCGCGAGAAAGACCGCGAGAAGGAAAAAGAAGCCAAGGCTGTTCTTGAAGCGGAAAAGAGTCTTGCTAAGCGCAGCAGAGTCAAAGTTTTGAAACTCGCTGAAGTTACTAAGCCCATGTCGAGAGACGCGAAGGAAAAAATGTTGCTAATGGCGGTTAATCGGATTCTCAGAGCTGAAAAGAGCGCGATTTTCGGAGGAGTTGCTTCAGCGAGATCTAAAATTTTAACAACCCTTGCTGCAACTTTCAAGCCTCATATCAGAGAAGCGGTATTGCGTTACATCTCCGAGGACATACGAACGAGGCTAGATCTGGCATTAAGCTGGCTCTATGAAGAGTTCGCACTGCTCCAGGGCTTCCAGAGACGGACCACTTTGAGCAGTACCCCTCACGAAGCTCCCAAACAGGCTTACAATTTTGTGCTGTGCACTCTGGTGTCGGCTATTGACATCATCCAGGGCAAAGATCGGGACTTGCTGTTATCCAGATTGTACTTTGAAGCTCCGCTTATTACTGACGACGCTATCGAAGCACTGAAGACAATTTCCGGTGATGAAACACGGGGCTTAGCTCCTTTGAATCTTCTTAAAGAAATGGTGATCCGCCGACCTACCAAGCAGCTGGTTTTATTGAACGTTCTACTCTGTCACACTGGTCATGAAAAAGGGCTAATTCGCGAACAGTCGATTAATTTAGTCGTTGAGCTCTACAGCCGCCCTGAATTGAGTAAACTAATAGAAGAGTACGCTGTTATGTACCTTGGGTTCTTGAGACTTCCTAACCCACCGGAAATAGTTTTTGGTTCAGACCGTGGAAGGGAGACAGTTGAGCAACTGTGGTCAGAATCTACCACTAGAGCTTGTTTGAGTCTTTACTTAGCTTTGCTGGAGAAGCACCAGGACTTGATCCACGAGCTGGCAAGAGTTTACACTTCCATGCCGCCAGATGTCAAGAGAATGGTGCTGAGATTGGTGGAGAACCCGGTCAGGTCTTTAGGAATGGCTAGTCCTCAGTTGTTAGCGCTTGTAGAAAATTGTCCGAAGGGCGCAGAGACCCTGATCACTAGAATCATCCACATTTTAACCGAGAGGTCGCCACCTAGCGCTGAATTAGTTTCTAGAGTCCGCGAACTTTATCAGACTCGCGTTTCTGATGTTAGATTCTTGATTCCGGTTTTGAATGGACTGACCAAGCAGGAAGTAATTGCTGCGCTGCCTAAACTTATCAAGCTAAATAATATTGTTGTTAAGGAAGTGTTCAACCGGCTCTTGGGAACTCTTAACGACACCGGAGTTTCTCATACTTCTCCGCTGACTCCCGCTGAATTGTTGATAGCCTTGCACAATATCGACTCCAACAAGGCGGAACTGATGAATGTGATCAAGGCAACTACCTTGTGCTTCGCGGAAAAACAGGTCTTTACTCAGGAAACTCTCGCGGTTGTCATCCAGCACCTGGTCGAAATTAACCCACTGCCTACCTTGCTGATGAGAACTGTTCTTCAGAGCTTGTCTTCGTACCCCGGACTCAGCGGGTTTGTGATGAATATTCTGCAGAGATTGATTATGAAGCAGGTGTGGAAGTTCCCCAAAGTTTGGGAAGGCTTTGTTAAATGCTGCCAGAAGTTGCAGCCCCAGAGCTTCGTGGTGGTTCTTCAGCTACCGCCTCAACAACTTGCTGATGCTTTCAAAATGTCCTCCGGGTTGAAGGAACGATTGGTAAGTCATATTGAGCAGTTTACTGAAAATCAGAAGGCGCATATTTCTTCGGGGATTATGGATGTTATTCAAGGGAAGCAGATGGTGGATTTACATGATGACTTTGATATTGCTCCGCCTGGGGATTTTTCTGTGGAAGGTAAAAGTGAAGAGACTCCTGCTGCTGATCCTTCGGAACCTGCGCCTCCTGGAATGGATTGATGGGATTAAATTAAATTAAGATTTTTTTTTAATTGTGAAGAATTCGTTGATAATTTTGTGAAGTTAATTTTGATTCATGTTGGAATTTTTTTTGACTTTATAAGAAATTTGACAGTTTATATTTATCAATATTGACTTTAAAATTTAATTTAAAAAAATAAAATACTGAAAATTAGACCTAGTAATTGTTTTACTAACAAAATTTATCCAACATGAATAAAAATTTTTAATTTTTTTCGAAGGTTTAAATAATTATTATCAAATACACAAATTAAAATTATTATTAATTAAATAATTAAGGTTTAAGTTAATTGTACATAAAATTGTCTTACTTATTAATAGTTTTAAGAAAATAGTTTTTTATTAATAATTAATCTGTCTTGTAAAACACAAGTATTAATTATTTATGTATAAGTTATTTAAGAAAAATATTATTATTACAAATGGTGGAAATAATAAATAAATTTTATCCAAAATCAACTCCTGTGTCCAATAAATCTCGTAACATAAATGATGCCTTTTTTGGAAGGATTCTATAAAAGAAAATTAATTAATTAATTTAATTATTATTAATAATGTTTGATAAACTTTACAGGAATTTATTTAATTATTGGTACCTGAGAACATGTCCGAGGTACAATAAATAACCAGGAATACTGAACTCGGCATAGTTTCTTCTGACGCCGTCCAGGATTTTCCTGGCGGCTTCAGATGCCGGCATTGTACCAAAGTAACTTGGTATTCTCAGACGAATGTCATTAGCGGTTTCGCTGTCGATTATGAAGGGATAAATGTGGACTAGAGTGATTATAATGT
This sequence comes from Cotesia congregata, assembly GCA_905319865.3. Taxonomy (NCBI): domain Eukaryota; kingdom Metazoa; phylum Arthropoda; class Insecta; order Hymenoptera; family Braconidae; genus Cotesia; species Cotesia congregata. Next base: position 391,475 of record CAJNRD030001123.1, on the reverse strand, counting down.
TGCTGTTGGACTGTCTCAGCTCGGCTTGGAGGGACTCGGTGAATCCCTGGATCGCGAATTGGGCTGTTGAAAAAGGAACACGAGCACTGCGGCTCGCTGCTCCTGAAAATCCGGCTACAGAAGACAGCGCGACTATGTGGCCTCTGCCTAAGCGTTGCATTCCGGGTAGTATTGACTCTAGAAGCTATTAAATTATTTATTTATAATTATTTAGATTCTTGAATAATTTTTGGATTAATTAAAACTCAAATAAAATTTTTTATTCACAAAAAAAAATTATTAATGAAAAAATAATTGATAATTTACCGAAAAATGACTTAGTACTGCAACATCAATAGCTTCTTTAATATCTGGTGGCTTTTGAATTAAAGAACGCGAGCTTGGTACTCCACAACAGTGTAATAGAATTGTTACTTCTCCTAAATCTTTACGAATTAATTCTACAGTATTTGCTACCTAAAATTAATTAATTGTATTCAAAAATGCTCTAGATCTAGCTGCATAATTAAGAAATGACTTTGTATCTCGTGAACTATTGACATTTTTAAAGATATAAGTTCATCCTGATGTTACACTCATCAAGTCCTTTCATTTGAGTACCCACATCAATTTTTCATATATTTATATATATATATATGTATATATGAAAAATATATAAAAAATTGATGTGGGTACTCAAATGAAAGCTTTTGATGAGTGTAACATCGGGATGAGCTTATATTTTTATAAATGTCAATAGTTAAGAAGGTACAGCACACTTTAACAAAAGATAATATAATTATTATTATTTATACAAAAAAATCAACTAATTTTAATAATTAAATTTTGATTAATAAAATTAATGTGTTAAAGTAATAATAATAATAATAAAATAGAATAAATAAAAAATAACATACTTGTTTCTTATCAGTAATATCACAAATATAAGGCTTAATAACAGCAGAATCACGTGAAGCCTGTTGGACAGTAGCTTTGCACATTTTATCATTTTTATCAATACAAGCAACTTTAACACCCAGCAGACATAATTGAAACGCTATTTCGCGTCCAACGCCGCGGCCGGCTCCTATTACCTGCAATTAGCATCAATCAATTTTTAATAATTGCCCTCTCGGGGAAAAACAATAACTCTTAATTAAATTTAGATTTTTACTTTAATCTAAATCTAAATCGTAATCCACCGTGACATTACAAGTCGGAATTTTTTTCTTTATATCAACTACCAATTAATAAATTATTATTTATCGTACTGTGTGCAGTACGTTTACCTCTTAACTCATATCAAGACTTAATATCAATAAATAATTCTCAATTACTGTGATTTAAATCTATTAAATTGATTTTTACTCGACAATATTACCATTTTAATTAATTAACGTTATTTATGGTGGCAAAAATTTTAATTACCACAGCCACTTCTCCGTGGAGGCTTTTCATTGCCGGTGGTCTTAATGTGCGGTAAAATGCGACAATTATCGATATTATTATTCCAAAAAGTAGTGTTAATAAGTCTAACATTAATACCATCAAGGAGTAAACTTTTAACAGCATATTTTCCTAAAAAAAAATTAAATTAAATTAATTAATAAATTCATTTAAAAAAAAAAAAATTATTAGAATTAAATTTTTAATTATTTTTAAATAGAAAAGATATTTAATTAACTTACCATCTGCATCCATTAATAATTTAAACAAATATAAACAATTAATTAAAGTAAATATTAACCTAGATAATTATAAAAATATTACATACCTTTAATATTATTTAATTAATTTAATAAAATTTTTCCAACCTTGGAAAGAATATATGTAATTTTAATTGTAATTTTTGCAACTTAATGACCTAAAAAAAATCACAAACAAACTTTGACCCGGGGAAAAAGTAAATAAAGTAAATATATATATATATAATTATTTATATAACAATAATTATCTAGTATTGATATAAAAGTTATTCGCGCGATAAAATAAAGTGGCCGATAAATTTCCAACGACAGATACACAAAGCCCGGCTTTGTTGTGCCACGGTAATTATTTGGGGCTCAATTAGCAATTTTAAAAATATAATTAAATCAAATAAACATTAAAACAATTTTTTTATCGTTCTAATTTATTTATTTGGAATTTAAATTAGTAACTTTGCCGCCGAGATCAAAGCACTAATAAATAGATATATATATATATATATATATATATATATATATATTTATATTTATACAAAGATATAACGAGTTAACGCGAACATGTGATATATTTAATCGCAATTATATTACATGAACGTTCTGGTTAATCTACTTATTATTATCGTTACCAAACGACTATAAATATGAAGCATGTTTATAGATATATTGACGTTCACCCTTTGACGGATAGTGGATACATTTAATTATATTCTACATTAAATATGCGTGCATATTAACACAGTATATTTATAAAATAATTTAATTTGTTATACTCTATAATTTACTTTTAAATGTTCTATATTAATTTTATTATTTATTAATTACATTGGATTTTATTATTTTGCAATTGATTTCTTGATTTAATTTCCGAAAGGAATTTATTTCAATAAAATTTTATTAGTAATATTGAAATATGTTTTATTAAAAATTAATTAATTAAATATTTTAATTATTATTAATAGTTGATTTTTTAAAATATCTAAATAAAAATATTTAAAATTTTGTGAGCAGTGTATATTTATGTGATGATAAGTATTTAAGCTGCATTTTTAAAGATATAAGCTCATCCTGATGTTACACTCATCAAGACCTTTCATTTGAGTACCCACATCAATTTTTCATATATTTATATATATATTATATATATGAAAAATATATCAAAAATGCATGTGAGTACTCAAATGAAAGCTCTTGATGAGTGTAACACATCGGGATGAGCTTATATTTTCAAAAAAGTCAATACTTAAGAAAGTACAGTGCAATTTAACAAAAGTCATTATTTAATAAAGCAAAATTAAAAATTTATTAAGCTAAATTTTGACAGTTAATTGAATATTATTATAACAAAAATAATTTTTTTAACTAAAAAATATTGTGATAAAAAATAAATTACTATTACAAAGAAAAAGTCTCAAAGAATAAAAAACATTGATGTCTAATAAAAGGAAGCGCGCTACCGTATCGAAGAATAAAATTAAAATTTACTTAGCAATAATAAATAAAGAGTCTGTCGGCTTTGTCAGCTCTAAAGCATACAAAGTCACTGGCTGTCTAATAAAACCCGTAAATAAAACTAAAAGGAGGTATTTGAGAAAATAGGTTTGAAGGCAAACGAGACATCAGAGATAAGAGAGCTCTCGACTGACGGAATTGACACTAAGCCGGAGTTTCTTTCTTCCTCTCACATAATTCCCTGCTCAGTTAATTTCCATTACACTTGTACTGTTTTAATTATATTTAATTAAGACCGAAAAGTCAATAGAGCTCTGTTGAGTTGTTCGTCGCTCAATTCTGCTCGTACGAACCCTTTTCCCTTTTACCTTTTAGTGTCGGTCCCTCTTAGTCAGAGATTCGCCGCAGATACAGACGGTACAGCTGAATATTATCCTTCCTATTCAATTAATATATACGATGTTGATTAAATTGACAACAAGTAACAAGTATACAAGCTCATTTGTGAGGAGATCAAAGGTTGTGCTCATGTGTGCAGACAACCAAGAAAGATCTCGCTTACAAATCCTAGTATGCTTCTACTCGCGAAACTTAACTTCACTCATCTCCAACCAATTATTTCCAACTGATGATATTTTACATTAATTATCTTATACATTAATTATCTCTGATGCTCCAAATTACCGCAACCATAGTACCAGTTTAAGATATTAGGTACAATTATCATTAATTACTCATTAGCAATCTTGCAGTGCTTTATTAAATAATAACTTTTGTTAAATTGCACAGTACTTTCTTAATTATTGACGTTTTTAAAAATATAAGCTCATCCCGGTATTACACTCATCAAGAGCTTTTATTTAATTTAAGTACCCACATGCATTTTTGATATATTTTTCATATATACATACATATAATATATATATAGATATATGAAAAATTGATGTGGGTATATTCAAATGAAAGGTCTTGATGAGTGTAACATCGGGATGAGCTTATATCTTTAAAAATGTCAATAGTTCAAGAGAAACAAGGTCATTTCTTAATTATGTATCTAGTGATAAAGCACAAATACACTGGCCAAAAAAATTTTCTTGTTCTTTTAATAATATAGATTAGTGTTTACAATGTGTGTAATTTTCTTATTTTAAAATAATTTTAATAAAATAAAAATTATTTTTTACTTAACAAATTTCCCAATAAAAATTCACCAAAATTAAATCGATTTAATTTCCGACTGAAAAAATAAATATTAAATCCCGACTTGGAGTGAACATATAAAAAAAAATCTTCTTTGGGGGTCGAGCTGTGGTACAGCTCTCCTCGTATGCATCAAGTAAAACAGTCAGTAATCCCCTTCTCTTGCATTTGAAGCTCCTCCACCGATAGTATTTGAATCGGCCTTCACTCGTGCTAAGGCCAAGAACGCCGCCAGAGTTCCACCGGAAACATTAACTCATCTCATCTCTTGATCGCCTTTAATATTACCGATACCTCCAAACACTCACCCCATTTTTTTGAAAATTATTTTTATCGTAATTACATCATTATCGTAAGTGAAAAGTGTTGTACCTCACACGGATTATCAACTTACCCGAGTTATAACTAAAATTACATCAGTTGTGGTGCTCCCAAATTGTTCTTAATACACCACCCACACTTTATCTAATAATTATTTAATTTTATCCCCAAAAAATACAGAAATTTTTTTATAATAAAATAATACAAAGTGAAAAAAATTGTACCGATAAATGTTTTTGGATAAAACGCTTTAGCTTTATGTGCGAACACGGTATTTTATTTTTATCATTTTATTGTTTCTGTTTTTTGTTGCAGTGTTTTGTGGTTGCTGAAAAAAATATAAAAATACCAATATATATTTATATATATGGACTATCTAGAGAAGAGGAATAACGTGAGGTGAATTTGATACGCGGCAGGTTTGAAAAGTTTCGCAAGTGATCAATGGTTCGTGTTTGTTTTATGTGAGAGGATACAACAACACCAGGCCTAAGGGTCTTTAGTTTTGTTTCTTATTTGTGAAGCTTAATTTTCCTGTACTGAATAGGAGCTTATTTTCCTGCTCATGAGTAAGTGTTAACATTTTTGTTTTTGTTCCCTCAACAAAAGTTTTCCTTTTTTATTTCTTAGTATACTTAGTACAGTTCAAGTAAATTAAGAAGGTCTCGTGGTGAGTAACACCACAAAAAGTTCATCAAACGATAAGTTTTCTCGAGCGTTATGTAATTTTTCCATTCTATTCGATATTTTTTTTTCTTTTAATCAATCGTTGGCCAAGATGAATTCCAATACTTTATTATTATTATTATTATTATTATTATTACTGTTTTATTTCAATTTTTCATTCTTTATTATCCATGTTAAAATTATTTTTTAATAATAATTACTTTTTTTTAAATTGCACTGGACTTTCTTAAATATTGACATTTTTAAAAATATAAACTCATCTCGATGTTACACTCATCAAGAGCTTTCATTTGAGTACCCACATACATTTTCATATATTTTTCATATATACATATATATAAATATATGAAAAATTGATGTGTGTACTCAAATGAAAGGTCTCGATGAGTATAATGTCAGGGTGAGCTTATATTCTTAAAAATGTCAATAGTTCTCAAAATACAAATTCATTTCTTAATTACGTTAAATTGCGCTGTACTTTTTTAACTATTGACATTTTTAAAGATATAAGCTCATTTCGATGTTACACTCATCAAGAGCTTTCATTTAAGTACCCACATGCATTTTGATATATGTTTTATATATTTATATATATAAATATATAAAATATATGAAAAATTGATATAGGTACTCAAATGAAAGGTCTTGAAAAGTGTAACAAGAGGATGAGCTTATATCTTTAAAAATATCAATAGTTGACAAGATACAAGGTAATTTCTTAATTATGTATCTAGCGACAGAGAATTTTCGAATACAGTCTAAATATTTATATAATAATAAATTTTTTTTAATATTTTAAGGAAATTATTATTATTTTTTCCATAACAATAAATTTAAAAAAAAATCATTGATCTAAGCGGGGGCGGGATGTGTGTAAAGGATGAGGGGGAGGTTTGAATAGTTTTTGAACAAAGATTCTGAGAAAGATGTAATCTCTTGGCATTCCGCGAACGGGAGACAGAAAGAAAGACAATTGTGGGTATATAGCGAGGATTAAAGGATTGACGGTAGATATATATATATATATAGTTATATAGTTATATATAGTAGGAAGTTGTGGCTGTGGCATTGGCAAAGGAACTTGAGACTTGATGTGATAACGTGACGAGCGAGACAGATAAATGTTTTGAGACTCGGCTCGTGAGGCTTGTACTCAAGATGTGCGATTTATTTTTATGGATATCCTTGTTGTCGATGTGTATAAATTACCCAAGACGGGGGTGACTGACTTTGACTTTGCTATTCTACTCCTTTTGCTTTTGTTACGGGACAAATTCTTCCTTTCAATTGTTATACCTAAGTCGTTTATTCAAGGTGTCGATTTTCTATCAAAAATTTATAATTATTCACAAAACGTTTTTTTAAATTAATTAATTAGCATTCTACTGTCCGAACCCGATAAATGTCCATTAATTTTTATGTTATATCGCTTGTAATAATTAACATCTCTTAGATTAATTAATTACGGTAATTAATGCAAACTCTTTAATGAAATCGGAGATCTTTAAATCACAGTAGCCGAAAATTATTATGCGAATTTATTTAAGAGAATTTAATATTAAAAGTACATTAGAAAAAATTTTTAAAAAATTGCACTTATAATTTTTCAAGTTTTTTACGAATGAAAATTAAAAAAAAATTTTTTTGTAACAATTTTTTCAATAAAAAAAATTCTAAAAATTTTTAGATGTCGGTTAATTTAATTTTCATTTAATTACTTCCTAATTTATTGAGTGATCCAGCGAAAACAGGTTGAGCTAAAAATAGTATTAAAAAAAATTAATAAATTGTGCTATTAATTTTTTGTCAAAAATTAACACCTTGACAAAAAACAAAAGGTAATTTATTAAATTGACAACAAGGATATCCATAATTAAAATTAAACGTAGTAATATTAGTCATTTTAATATTTATTGGAAAAACGAAGTACGGTTGAAGTTTTGCTAGGAAGTAAGTGTAGAGGATGAAATATAAAAGAATCGATCATTTAGGTATCATTTAGGATATTGCACAGTAGCTAGTTAGCTGAAGGATAGGTATATAGCTATTTGACCCAAACGAGAAAGGAGTAAAGGAGTCTTGGAGGAACTGCAAATGATATGACGTTGATTGTGATATGCAAATTAGACGAGCAAAAGGCGCAGAGGATAAGGGGATGGCGATGGTGGCGAAAAGGAAGAAGCGCTAATGAATATTTACTCGGCCTCTATAGTACACTCTACACTATACGATACGACCAGAACCATATATATATATATAAGTATAGTAAACAGAAGGGGGATAAAGAAAGAATAAGAGTGAGCGAGACACAACTTATTGATATAAGACGTCGATTAAATGTATAATTCTCTAATTAAATTCCACTATCAAATCGTTTAATTGTCTCCCGATGCTAATTTACTAAATAATACGGCTAGTTAGATATTAACTATATACAATACCGAGTGTTAATAAATTTTTTTTATTGTTTTTGAGCGTGTCGCTGTCCGGCTAACTTTTTTATTTTTATTTTTATGCGGTATTTATTTTTTCTTTTTAAGGATTTTATATACTTTATATACTCATTTTCTTCCTGGAATTATTATTACGAGTAAGTCCTAGACAACTGAGTGTTTCCGTATTTTTATTTATTGGGATGCTTATGTTCAGGATAATTATGCTTATGTAAATTTTTTTTAAACGTTAAATTTCCTTTTTTCTGGAAAATTTTATTTTACTTATTTATAACTAGCAACCTTGCAGTCACTACGGAACTGCCGTGACTTGTGAACTATAAATAAATAAAATTTTGCTTTATTAAATAATTACTTTTGTTATTAAATTGTACTGTACTTTTTTAACTTTTGACGTTTTTAATGATATAATCTCATCCTGATGTTATACTCATCAAGAGCTTTCATTTGAGCACCCACATGCATTTTCATATATACATATATATATAATATATATTTTAAAAATATAAGCTCATCCTGATGTTACACTCATCAAGAGCTTTCATTTGAGTACCCACACGCATTTTTGATATATTTTTCATATATACATATATATAATATATATAAATATATGAAAAATTGATGTGGGTACTCAAATGAAAGGTCTCGATGAGTATAATGTCAGGGTGAGCTTATATCTTTAAAAATGTCAAAAGTTGACAAGATACAAGGTCATTTCTAAATTATGTATCTAGAGATAAAAATTTTTCTTATTTTCTTAATAATATAGATGTAAATTTTTTTTATTTCCATTTTTTTTTAAACTTAAAGTTTCTTGTTTATTGGAAAATTTTATTTTATTTCTTATAAATAATTTTTAAAAATTGCATGCCTGAATTTATTATTATTGTTATTATTTTTAATATAAAATTTATATAACGACAAGGTTAGTGTACAAAGTAAAGGCAAGTTGAAAGTTGCGCTATTGTATTGTAATACAGTTGAAACGAGATGAGAGTCGGTAATAGGATATGGTTACATGTATGCTGCATAAGTCGTGTATTTATGTGTCCAAATGATGAAATATGTATCACACATTTGCACAACAAAACAAATCATTGTACACATGAAATATCATTAATTTAATTATTTCAGCCTTGGGTTTTCTCGCTTAAACAAAACAAAAAAATACAAAATAAAATAATAATAATAATAATAATAATAATAATAATAGAATGAAATTCATCGCGGACTGATTAAGCTATCCCCATTAAGTGCCGATGTTTCGTTATATTAAACACAATTAAGAGAGACAAATGGATAATAATAATCATTAGGCGAAGCACGGAGTAAATATAATCGTCAAGAAGAAAAGTGTTCGGATATTCCCAGCTCGGTGTTCTTGTTGTATATTATATGTTATATGTGCTAGCTCGCTCACCGACCATCCCCTTATTTATGTATTTACCAAGTGAGCAGTGAATACTGAATAAAATACTAATTATTGTTCGCTAGCGCATCCACGCTCTCCCTCTCGCTTAATAAAACTTTTATTTGTTAATAATGATGATAATGATAAATTTAAGAAAATAGAGACCCAGAGCCAGAGGTATTAGAGGCAGATGAAAAATCCAAGTGCAATGCGAGTGCAATAAATTAATTGGAGGTACGCTCGTCGAAGGTGCTCGATGCTGGCTAATTGAGCGCGACCCTCGCTTTGATTAATCGCTCAATCGATCTGCTTCCAACGGTACTGCTACCAACTATTTTTGCTTTATTACTTTACTTTTTATTTATACACATTACCTGTACCTTTCTATTGCTCTCTATGTTAAAGAGAAATTCAAGATTAGTAATGGATTTTGTCGCTATTGTAGCAGAAAAAAATTCTCTTAATCTATATTATTAAGAGAATAAGTATTTAGACTGCATTCGAAAATGCTCTATCTCTATTAGATACATAATTAAGAAATTACCTTTTATCTCGTGAACTATTGACATTTTTAAAGATATAAGCTCATCCTGATGTTACACTCATCAAGACCTTTCATTTGAGTACCCACATCAATTTTTCATATATTTCATATATATTATATATATATGTATATATGAAAAATATATCAAAATATGCATGTGGGTACTCAAATGAAATCTCTTGACGAGTGTAACATCGGGATGAGCTTATATCTTTATAATTGTCAATATTTAAAAAAGTACAGTGCAATTTAACAAAAGTGGTTCTTTAATAAAGCAAAATTTTATTTATTTATAGTTCACAAGTCACGGCAGTCACATAGTGATTGCAAAGTTGCTAGTATTTTTTATTAAATTATTAATAGACTTATTTATCTAATTAATAAAATTTTCCAAAGAAAATAGGTTATTTATAAATATATAACGCTTATGTGTTATGTAAATATATCAAGCGACACACCAGTATATTTATAACGTTTGGCATGGTGGCCGAGCGAAGCATGAATGCAAATCTAGCTCCTATTCGTAGACCCCGTAGATCATAGATGGGTACACAGCTTAGTAAGGCGAAGAGAAGAGAAGAGAAGATCCAAGATGAGAGATTAGCAGGTAAGGAGAGGCTGGGTGCTCCTCTATTCTCAACTCAGCGTATATATTTATACATATATGCACCCCGCCTTGAGAGGAGCTTCTCTTTACTCGGTAGTACTACACTCGAACCACAACCACTGTATTACATACTCGGTGCTCTATATACATATGTACGCTCGACTGCACTCCATTCTATCTTCTATCTTCTATCCTCTGTCCTCTATCCGCGACTCGGGTGCTGTTACTGTGTACCCCGTGTACTGGTTAGGTATGGAACAACCTATCTTAACCTCACATCCTCACATCCTCTGCTCGAGATCCGTGATTCAGCCCCTAAGTGGAAGTGGGTGGCGATGTATATAGGTATATGTTATATCTGCCTTGCCGACGAATTCCATCCACTCGGTTTACTCCTTACATGGGATAAAAAATATTTAAATTTAACATTTCTATGTATGGTATCAGGTAGTTGCCCGATTAGCTAGTTACCAGGCTATACTCTATCTTTTACAAAGCCTTAAATGTTATCGGGCCATTTTTCTCGCTTTTCCATAAACACTTTTTTTTTGTTGGGGAAAATTTTTTGCCTTTGATTAATTTATATAAAAGAAATAAAAAAACTTTTTTGAGTCTCTTACAATTTAAAAATTTTTTAAAATAAGCCATGATTTAAAATAAATAAAAGTTTGCTTTATTAAATAATGACTTATTTTGTTAAAATGCACTGTACTTTTTTAAATATTGAAGTTTTTGAAGATATAAGCTCATCCCGATGTTATACTCATCAAAAGCTTTCTTTTGAGTACCCAAATATCAATTTTTCATATATAAAAATATATGAAAAATTGATGTGGGTACTCAAATGAAAGATCTTGATGAGTATAACATCGGGATAAGCTTATATCTTTAAAAATGTCAATAGTTCACAAGATACAAGTAAAGCTCATTTTCCAATTCTCTATCTAGAAATAGAGTATTTTCGAATGCAGCCTGAATATTTATCATCATGAATTGACTATTGGTGCCAATGATATAAATCCTTAAGAAGGCACAAGTCTAGGTTAAGACTTAATAATATAGATTAATGTTTAAAAAAACATATAATTAGTTAAATAGCATATTTTGTAGCAAACACATGAGATGGTTATCAGGGCAATGTTGATAAAGAAGCTTGCACACCCATGAACTACAAATTATAAATTACAGACTGCAGTGTATTAATATGTGAAGATATTTAACCCGGACAGGCAGCAGGGGGGGGGGGGTTGGGGGGTTATGAGTAACTAAATGAGACAGCGTCGTAAACTTGACTGTAATTTATTCGTCCTCAGTCACGCATTCGTCAAAGCACAGCAGAGCCTCACGGCTCTTATTCATAACGTCGTTATGAGGGATCTTCACAGAGTAGAGAGTAGAGAGTAGAGAGATGTGGTGTCATTAAGGCGTGGTTAATTGAATGTAAACGTTTTAGTATTCAAGCACGAATGATTTTCATGCTCCTACTACACCTGCTTCCCTGGTTCCACCCCCTACCTGTGACCCGACACTTGCTGTCTTTACAAACTCCTTTGCCAAATCTCAGACCAACACTTGGCTTCATAATCCTCTCGAGTTTGAATTTTTATTTATTAATTAAATATTTATTATTATTATTATAAAAAAAAAATTAAACATGAATATTAATCTGCGTAAAAATGAAGAGCACAGACAAGTTTTATCTTCATACAGACAAGACACACAGCGAACGTAATTTACAAAGAGCATGTTTTTGAACTGTGGGAAGATCGGAGTCACGAGGCGGTTCCCTCTGGTTGGCTTGACCCCCTAATTATACGGTGCAATGTTAGCTCCGCGAAAGAGGGTCGAGGGTCAGGGCTGCAGAATTATGGCGTGAAACACACGCCATCGAGATCTATCGAGTATGTTATTTTCGTTCAACTAAATTTCATCTTGTAATTATCTCTCAAGGTATTATCTTCATAATAATAAATAAAACTAAATAATCTTCAATTTTACCTGCATTATTAATATTACTTACATTTCACTTTAATGCATAAATAAAAATTTACAATATTTTTTTTTGCACCAACAAACATATCAAGCCTCGTAAATAAATAAGTAAAAAACGTTATTGATTTTTTAATATTATCACGGTGAATTTTTTTTTAATCAATACAAATTCTACAAAAATTTCAGCCTTAAAGTTAGAATTTTTTAAATAATTTCTTCCTCTGTAATTAATACTAGCAACCTTGTAAACTATAAATAAATAAAATTTTGCTTTATTAAATAATGACTTTTGTTAAATTGCATTGTACTTTTTTAATTATTGACGATTTTAAACATATAAGCTCATCCTGATGTTACACTCATCAAGAGCTTTCATTCGAGTACCCACATGCATTTTTATATATTTTTCATATATACATATATGTAATATATATAAATATATGAAAAATTGATGTGGGTACTCAAATGAAAGGTTTTGATGAGTGTAACATCGGGATGAGCTTATATCTTTAAAAATGTCAATAGTTCACGAGAAAACAAGGTCTTTATTAAATACTGACTTTTGTTGAATTGCATTGTACTTAATTATTGATGATTTTAAAGATATAAATTCAACCATAAAAACCGATTTTATCATATAAATACACCGGCCCCAAAATTTTACTAATTCTGTTATTAATATAGATAAAACATCGAATATATGTCAGGATTAACTGGAAAAATAAATATTTATTACTCGTTAGTAAATTCATTTATTTACTTACCGCCGACAACCTTTAATAACACACATTTAATATATTTTTATGTCGCCGCTGAAAGGTAACTGATGGGTCCCATAAAACCCTGTCTAAGCGATCGGGATACTAATAATAATAATAGTGCTATTGCAAAGTAAGAAATAGTTTAAGAGAATAAACTAGGATGAGACGGAGATAAAACTAAGACAGAGATAAGAATAAAAATAAAAATAAAAATAAAAATAATATAGGGGTGGGGGGATATACGTAACTCTCTACTCGCATCTTCGAATTGTTTATTCCTCCATAACTTTAACGTTCTTACACGTTTCTCCAGTTTATTATGCCGAGGAATATTGCGGTGAAAGGCAAGCGGATATTCCATCAATCCAAACACCGGCTTATCTCAAACATTATTATTATTATTATTATTATTATATTATACATTTTAGATTTTTTATCAACGTCACACCGCGTTTAACCCTCACAATCGGTCGTTTGTTAATTTTTAAATAATTTACCATCTTATTTATATTATTTTATTATTCATACCCGTCGATTATCTTTATTGATGGCTTTTCAGTCGAATAAACTCCCAAGTCTGATCCAATTCAAATCATTTATCATTATCAAAGATAAAATAATCATATATAATAATAATAATAATAATAATAATAATAATAATAATAATAAGATAAAATTATTTGACGTCTGTCAGAATTAGTTTTTATTCCGCATTTCTTCGAATTGACTGTGTCGAATTAATTAAATGACCAGTCAAAATATTTTGTGGTACATAATTATTAATTAAAATATTTTTTTTTCGACCAATATTATTTAAATTTACGATTTTTAATTTTTTTTTAGGGGATAAAAAATATTTAAATTAAAATTTTTTAATATTTATTCTTAAAGATTAGAAATTTTAAAAATTTAAGTATTGGCAGTAAGCTTGTCATTAAAAAGATGATACTTAAAAAATCAGAAATGAAATTGTTATATTAGATATCTCAAAAGGTATATCTCTAGTGAAATGAGTACGTGGATGTGTGTAGCATGATACGGAGCCGTGCCCGGAGCAAGGTACTTTACCTGTACGGCTAAGAGTATGTTACATTAAAGAGCGAGAGAGTATGATGGACGATCCGATACGTTCCCACGCGCATTCATATACGTCTGACTTTACTCGCGGTTTGCTTTTTCAGCTGGTATGGTGGGCGTAAGTCCTGCTCGTATGTTAAATAGAGATAAAACATGTAATGCCGCAAAAAAAGGAAACCCGAAAACCCCCGGGCTGATGCTGTGATGCTGAATCCCCTAATCACAGGTTCGATCCCACTTTTCCCTTTTCATTTTTTTTTAAATAAATATTTAAATGCAATGTTTCAGAGTTTCGATCTTTAAATGCTTGTTTTTTTAAAAGCTTTCGTTTTTTTTTCTTTGGACCGACTTTTGAGGTGCGAAAAATTAATACGGACTCGTGTAAAGTTTTAAAACAAATCACAAGTTACAAGTTTGAATAATTTTTACCGCAATAAATCATAAATATTAATTTTTTAATATCGTGGGTGGTCTTTTTTTTTAATAAAAAATATTTACTCAAAAATTCTTTTTAATTTTTTCGGGGAAAAATTTTTTTTTAATTCGATTTGAGCAAATGTTAAAATTGTAATTATAAATTTGTTACAGGGATTTATGATATTATTTATTCTCTGTGTAAAATTTATTGGTACTTTAATTATTTATTTATTTATTTATTTATGAATTGAGTAAAAAAGCGAAAATGTAACGAGGTAGAGCAAATAAAAATGAGGGAAAATTAAATTAGAGTTTAATAGATAATATATTGTTAAGTGTCGTGGACAATGAGGGTTTTTATCGTCGATAAGGCGCTATTAATCAGGGCAGATCGCGTGCAGTTAGATCGTCAATACAAGTGTGTATAAGGCACAAACAAACCGGGCTATTTTTGCTCGCATCGGGGAACGCGAACGGCCAAATCGCGCACCGTGTTCTTGTTAATTAATGTCCTAGAGTTACTTTATATCATGTTTGGACATATATAACACCCTCGCTTATTTTTAACTACCTTTTTCTTCTCTTTATTTAAAAAGAAATAAGAATTAATTTTTTTTTTCCAATAATAATTTATTTAAATTAAAACCAAAATGACTTTTCAAAATGTAAAAAAATTAATTTTGTTCCAGGAGCTGCGGTCGCGGTATGATGAGCGGTTACGCTGACAATTTATCCGTAATTGACACTCCGGCGTCAAGGAGACACTATAGTGGTATTGTATTGAAGAGTGAAGATGAAAGTAGAGATGGATGCAAGAAACAAAATGAGAATAAAAATAAAAGTGTGGTTTTAAGCGGCGGGACTTGGGCTAGTAAGGCTACTCCTTATCCCTCAGTGATTTAAATATGTCGAGTAGCAGGGGTGGCCAAAGATCGGAGTCGACTCTCTGTCTCGAGTCGAGTAGGATGACCAGATCCAGCAAGTGGCACTGGAGCTCCTGCCATCGGGTTCGATCTCGAGGATTCGGATCCATTTCAAATGCACGACCAGCCGGCGCCGGAAATCTCTCGAGATTTATATGCATCTCGTTAACCCTCTATATAATATTGTAATGCAATATTATTTTATTTTATTTTGCTTATAAATAAATAAAATTCGAGCTTTTTTACGGTAATAATAGACCATTTTTAAGTCTAAATATTGACAATAGTGTTTTTAATGAATTTTTTTTTAGTGAGAAATTTTTATTAAAAGGTTTTAAATTGAATTTTTAATAGAAAAATTTTAATTAAATAAATTCAAGATTGAAAATAGTTTTTAATATAAAATTTATACGTCAAAATTTTGAAAAAAAAAATTTTAATTAAAATTTTTATTTTTAAATAACATTTAACAACAATTTTTATTTTTTTGACAATAATGTTTTTAATGAATTTTTTTTTAGTGAGAAATTTTGATTAAAAGATTTTAAATTGAATTTTTAATAGAAAAATTCTAATTAATTGAATTAAAAATTGAAAATATTTTTTAATATAAAATTCGTACGTTAAAATGTTGAAAAAAAAAATTTTAATTAAAATTTTTAAAGTCAAATCTTCAAAATAAAATAAAAATGTTTTTAAAAAATTTTTTTAGAAGAAAAATTCAATTAAAAACCAAAAATTGTAATAAAATTAATAAAAAAAAAAAGTGAAGTTAAAATTAATAAAAAAAAGTGAAGTTAATAAAAAAAATAAAATTGAACAATAAAAACAGCCCGAAAAAGACAAAACAAAAAAACTATTAATAATATGTGTTTTGGCGGAGCCGTAGTGAAGTCACGAGGACGTGATACGACTTACAGTTGTACGGCAATTTACAGTAATAAGCTCGGAAAGCAGAACCCACAGCTGCTGGGGCTCGGGCTGGAGCTGGAGGAGGAAGCGAGCCAGAAGCAGAAAAACAACTGGCACAAGTACACGATTGACGAGTATTCAAGTGTCTTGAAGAAAATGGGGATGCTTTTGCCTGACGAGACTTACGAGGAGCGAGGATCCTTGGCATCCTCCTTGGGGTCCTCGAGCTCCACGCGGACCTCCTCTGCCTCTCCGAGCTCCTCGTCCTACTCCCGCTGCAAGCAACCGAGCAGCCTTCGTCTGGGACAACTCGAGCTGGACCAAGTGGAGGCCAAGAAGGCCCTCGCGGTCCTCCAGAAATGCGACGAATTCCTCCAGAGATACAACATCAGGCCCGAGTTCTTCTGCCGACACCGCGAGAGACTCGCTCTGCAGGCCTGGCTCCGTCAGCGGTCCAAGATCAGCTCCGGTGAGTTTTTTTTTTTATCTATTTTTTTAGTCGAGAAATTTTTTACAGAAAAAAAATTAGTATAAATAAATTTTTGATTTAAATTTAAATTTAGCTCCGAAAATGTGTCAAAGACTTTTCCAGAGTTCGGGAAAAAATGTACAAGCGTATAAAATATATAATATACAGAGCTTTAATCTTTGGGAATAATAGAAAAAAAGAATAATGGAAATAAAAACCTTTTACACAGAAGAATAAAACAGTAAAATCCGTAGAAATAGAAAGGGATGCAACTTTGTGCTTTTATCGGGGAGCTAAGAGCTTTTTTACTCTTTTGTTCTCACTACACACGATTGCCTTTCTTTGTCACCGCCTCTGCTTGTCAATAAACTTGAGAATATTTTTTTTATACACCTTCAATCTTATATATATATATATATTGAAGATGTACAAATACATATAGCTAAAAAAAGAAAAAAAGAAAAAAAAAAGGAAACATGGAAGTTCCATATATGAACAAAACTATTAGATCTCAAAGTCAATTCTCCTGATACCGGATACTGCTCTCGAGCAATCATTGAGAGTGTGTCTTATCGATAAATCTATTTACTCGAGTAGTTTATATTTATTATTATTTTTATTTTATTAGACATATCATATTGTCCAATCATTTTTTTCTAATTTTTTTTTTTTTTCATAAGATATATTTAATAATTTGTTTTTTTATTAAATTAACCCCCATAAAAATTTTATTATTTTGTTAAATTAAAGGATTTAATCTATGTTATTTAGGCTACATTCGAAAATGCTCTATCTCTAGATACATATAATTAAGAAATGACCTTGTATTTTGAGAACTATTGACATTTTTAAAGATATAAGCTCATCTTGATGTTATACTCATCAAGACCTTTCATTTGAGTACTCACATCAATTTTTCATATATTTATATATATGTATATATGAAAAATATATGAAAATACATGTGGGTACTCAAATGAAAGCTCTTGATGAGTGTAACATCGGGATGAGCTTATATTTTCAAAAACGTCAATAGTTAAGAAAGTACAGTGCAATTTAACAAAAGTCACAATAATTTTGCTACTAATAAAAATAAAAATTTTTTCGGAATAAATAAATTGAAACACAAAACAATGAAGTCGGAACTTGATAGGAGGAAATGAATTAGAGATTGGAGCGTTGAATGTTGATCCCCCATGGAACGGTACCAAACAAACGCATTGCGTGTGTGGGCATATATGCATACACACACGTGGATTTGGGGGTGAAAGAGTGCAGGTAGTTATTGTTATTGTTATTATTATTATTATTATTATTATATTTGGTGTTGAAGCATAGGATAGAGGTAGCGCGAACTACGACGGACAATAACTCAGCGGTGAGCTATAATTATCAAACTACGTAATTGTTAATTATTGCACCATTGTTAGCGCGACGGTAATTAACCCCCTCCCCTTTATGCTGTACGTTGCGATGCAAGCGATAGTGGATCACGTTATTCCGAAACGCCTGGATTAGGTTGTTTCCACTGTTATTTGTTTGTATATAAATCAAATTTATTCCCTTTACTTTTTTTTTGCTTTTGTTTATGTTTTACTTCTATTCTCCATCTGACGGT
The DNA here is from genome assembly GCA_905319865.3 of Cotesia congregata. Taxonomy (NCBI): domain Eukaryota; kingdom Metazoa; phylum Arthropoda; class Insecta; order Hymenoptera; family Braconidae; genus Cotesia; species Cotesia congregata. The sequence goes on along the minus strand of CAJNRD030001123.1, from coordinate 372,949 downwards.
CATGAATTATTCAATTTGTTCATTTTCATTCTGATTATCGTTATTATTTAAATAAATAATTGTATCATTCGCCTCGTCTATCCACAGCTCAATTATAAATCAAAAATTATAATCTACATTATTAAGAGAATAAGCAAAATTTTGTAGCATAAATTTTGTGCATTTATATGATAAAATGGGTTTTTATAGTTAAATTTGTATCTCTAAATAGATAATTAAGAAATGACCTTGTATCTCGTGAACTATTGACATTTTTAAAGATATAAGCTCATCCCGACGTAGGCGACTGCTTGGCCGAGCGGTTTAAGTCTTAAACTGCCGCACAGAAGTCGCTCAGGCGTGGGTTCGAGCCCTGGCAATTGCAATTTTTCTTCTGCGTTTTCCGGGGCTTGCTCCCTTGCCGACTGTACCTTGGCCAGGTTTCTGTGGTTTTTCCTCGGTCATTGTGCCCCTAAAATAAGCGGGGCACAGGCAAATGCGGGTACAGACTGTAAGCCGGCCACAGCCGCAAAAACGGAGGGTCCTGTTACAGGACTATATAGGAGGAATAGCTTTCTATAATTGATAGGTGCCACTGATGGTTTCTTAGATTGGAGAATCAAAATGATATTTCCCCCCCCCCCCCCAAAAAAAAAAAAAAAAAAAAAGCTCATCCCGACGTTCTACTCATCAAGATTTTTCATTTGAGCACCCACATCAATTTTTCATATATTTATATATATTATATATATATGTATATATAAAAAATATATCAAAAATGCATGTGGGTACTCAAATAAAAGCTCTTGATGAGTAGAACGTTGGGATGAGCTTATATCTTTAAAATATATATTATATATCTGTATATATGAAAAATATATCAAAAATGCATGTGGGTATTCAAATGAAAGCTCTTGACGAGTGTAACATTGGGATGAGCTTATATCTTGAAAAACGTCAATAGTTGAGAAAGTACAGTACAATTTAACAAAAGTCATTATTTAATAAAGCAAAATTTTATTTATTTATAGTTTACAAGTTACGGCAGATACATAGTGACTGCAATGTTGCTAGTTTCTATTTATTCCAATTATTTAATAATTTGTTGGATGAATAAATTTTTTTTTCATAATTCCGGTGGTTAAATTCAAAATATACTTGACAATTTTATTTTAATAAAACAATAAAAAAGAATTAATATTAATAAAAAATGACAGGAAAAAAATAATTTTCCACAGCATAAAATGTTTATTACTTTAATAATACAAGACGTCACATAACTCGTGATTTAGGTAAATGATTGATTAATTCCTCTACTTGTTAGTATATAACAGCAATTCAGGCCCTCGCTATCCGCCATCCAGAGCTTATTGTTGAGGGATGACAGGTCTGATCGCAAAGTATTAAAAAAAATGTAAGACGGAAAGGAAATTTCAGTAGAGAAAATTCTATTCTGTTCTTTCTGTATTTTTTTTCTTGACTCTGGTCGTCAGCATAAGGCGTACGGTAGTGCCTCATCATGTTTTATTTATCAATTTGGCATGCTCGGACGGTATACGGGGCAAAACAGAGAAGAAAGCATTCACTAACTTGGTGCTGTACTCAGTATGTTCGTATGAGTAATAAGAAGTTACTGAAGAGAGAGAAAAGTCAACAGAGTTGATGCAAAAAGGCAAAACCGGGCGATAAGTTAAAGAGAGATGGAGGAGCAAGTAGCGGACACGTCCTACGACACTACACCCTCTTATACTATTATATTACATGTATATACATATACGTGTAAACTAAGAGAAAGATCAAGTATAGAACACGGGGAACGTGATTTATCGCGGCAACATGTGACGCTGTTTTGTGCGTATTCCTATGTAATAATAATAATAATAATAATAATAATAATAATAATAATAATAATTATTATTATTATTATTATTATAACACACACTTACATACTTGATATACTGTTAAGAATTCCTTATGTTTTTAATCCCACTATGTATTATTACATTCTACTTCATTATAAATTTATTCATGGGGTAAGTCACCCCTATGAAAATAATTTATAAAAAAATAAATATTTAAAATTATTACGGGGTATATTATGGATTTATATAATGACCGAAAGTTAATATTTTGATTAAAATGTAATATTTCAATAAAATTAGTGAATTGAATATGATCAATTGGTTGTGATATGAAATCAAATTAGAGTTTATTATTTTTGTCGGATCGTAGCGGGAAATAAATAGCGGTGAGTCGATTAAATTATTCATTTTCAATCACCCAAAATTAGTTGTTAATTAATCCTTTATTATTGCACACACGTGTGGGTATAGGCGAACGTTAATGAGATCGGCACTTGATTTATTACTATGTACGATGAAATATTGACTATTACGATACGCATATGGTCATTCGATTTATCCCTATGTAATAATCTCTGCTAATACCCCGACATTTTTTATTTTTATCCTTCATGTATTTATAATAATAATAATATTCATTATTATTGACGGTAATTTATTTTATTAAAATTTATCGTGGAATTTTCTCGGTGGAATGATAAATTATTTCAATGAAAAAAATCTAATAAAATAATTTATTATTATTAAGAAAAATTTATATAAAATAATTTCTAATTAGTATGAAAAGTAAAACAAATATTGCAAAAAAATTATTTTTTCAATGTTTTTTTTTTAACTATATAAATAAATAAAATTTTGCTTTATTAAATAATGAATTTTGTTAAATTGCACTGTACTTTTTTAACTATTGACGTTTTTAAAGATATTAGCTCATTCCGATGTTACACTCATCGAGAGCTTTTATTTGAGTACCCACATGCATTTTTCATATATTTATATATAATATATATATATATATATGTATATATGGAAAATATATAAAAAATTCATGTGGGTACTCAAATGAAAGCTCTTGATGAGTGTAACATCAGGATGAGCTTATATCTTTAAAAATGTCAATAGTTCACGAGATACAAGGTCATTTCTTAATAATATAGATAAGAAACTATTATTAAATATTATTATTATCAGTATTGTTATTATTAATTTAAAATCATAATAATAATATTTGATTGTGAAATAGCGACAACAGGGGTCTATATCTATTAACGCGTAGCACGTACACGAACCTGCTTTCGCATTCCGTGGCCCTACAGTACTCGCATCACTTTGCCTATTCTACATGTACATGTAGAATGTATATAAATTCATATAGATATAGATATATAGAGCAGTAAATATGTACGCAGATATCTAGCACTGTGGTTTACATAAATTTGCATCGACCCGAGTGCATTTTTCATGCAAACCCTTTTTAAAATAACGATAAAAAAATATCATTATGAGTATATGCACATGTACATTTATATTATTCTGTACGTAATATTTGTGATGAGTAGCGATAACATTTATGCGCATGAGGTAAATAAAAATTAGGTTCAATAGATGCTTTTAAATTTATTGTTTGATTAAGTGCAATCACGATTAATTTTAATCCAACCAGCTTTTTGTTGTTCTGCATCTGTGGTTTCCATATTCTCTATTCTGTTTTATTATTTTTACGCGTGACAAAATTTTTAAACGTCGGTTATGAATATAATATCGTATTGGGATTCCCAGGAATATACTATTGAAGAGCATTTTATTTTATTTGCTGGTTATATAATTATTGAATTACTTTTTTTTTTTTTTTTCAATTTTAAATCAATTTTTTATACAAAAAAATTCGATTCATTTTTATGCATGACGTTATTTATTTTAACTGGAAAAATTTATTAAATAAAAATGACAATTATTTTTTGACAAAAGTTTTGCGTTTGAAATCTTAAAAATTAATCGAGAAACAATTAGAGAGCTTTTAAGACGATTCAATGAATGTGTCAATGTCAATTCTCTTTTCGCGACGCTAAATTCTTCTAAGAATAAATGGGCTGGAGAAATTAGCGTCGATCCGACTCGAGGAGAGACAGAGGTGCAACTGAGAAATGAAGATACCAAACCTGACACTGTGGAAGGAATAGAGAGAGAGAGAGAGAGAGAGAGAGAGAGAGAGCAAGAAAGAGGGTGACCGATGGGGAGAAATGCCCCGTCGCTATCGATCAATTGCGTTAATTAATTCGTACGTCAATTAGTTACTCACGAGAGCCTAATTATTTTATTTTGTATTTGATTTGGCTTTAAAAAAAAATCATAATAACAAAATTTAATTGTATGTTTATTTTATATAAATTTTTATAAATAATAATAATAATAATAATAAATGTTAAAAAAAAAATTAAAACGAAAAAGATTAAAAAAATTTTAATTGAATAATTTAAAATTTCCATTAAAATGAAAAATGCATAAAAATAGCTTGAAAGTAAATACCTTAGTACAACCTAGTTAATTCTTAGCATTATCTCAGACAAGCATATCCCCGTTATGAGTTATATTTGCAATTAAAATTGTTTAGAGGCCGGAAAAAAGTATAGTGTAAGCCGCGTAAGCAACCTCCCTCAACTTTTTTACCTCACTTTTCTTATTTCCAGGTGAAGGCTGTGCAAAACTCAGTTATCACGACACCGACCACCAAATTCATTCCTATCCGCTTAATTCATCTTCATTCTCACTGCAGTATTTTCCCTCTTATATACTTCTTTTTTCGGGTTTAATCAGATATATGTATCCACACCTCGAAGTATTTTTTTTTTTAATTGATTCCGAGTGATCAGAGTATGTTAGGGTTCCACTAACAGCCGGTTAAAGAGCTCCGCAGCACGCAATTCTCTTCTCGGTTAAATTTTGCGATTCTCTTTGAGCATGGATTTTCGCAGAGATAATATGAGTAGGTCACTCTTATTCATCATGTTTCACTTTTTATCATCATTACATTCTCAATTTTTAATTACTCTTCTTCGCCTTAAATTTCTTTCCGAATCCAAATTTAACCTCACCTTTATTAAATTCTCCTTATTAATTAATTATTATTTTTATTTTTATAACAATTATCGGAATTTGTAGTGTAATATAAATTACGGTGGATAAATAAATAGCAAATAACCTAAGTTACAACGATCAATATTAGTGATAAGGGTATGTCACGTCTCGTCATATCTTCCATTAGCTCAACACACGGGTTTTCGCGTCTCATTTATTACATACCCGTGCTTTCATACATTAATATTTTATCCGATCTCATACTTTGCCTTTTATATTTATTATTATTTTTATCTCGTGTCTACATACGTAATATCTGAGATGATAAATATGTAAGGGATATATATGTCGCATGATCGTGATATTCCTCCGAGGTTCGAGCCGGTTGCCAGTCTTCGGTCGCGGTCCTACTGCACACATTGCACATGCTTCTCAGATAACATTTGAATCCTTTCATGGACATGTCGTGGTCTAATCGACCGAGAAAATTGCATCGGCATAGTCCTTCGTTCAATGTTTAAAATTGAATCCCAGGGACCTCCTCGATTCAATAATCAAATCTACATTTTTGACCTCTAAGATCGGTTCACAAAAAAAGTAAATATTAAAAAAAATTTTAAAAGGTTTAAATTTAATTAATAATTTTTTATCAATTAAAAAAAAAAACAATTAATACAAAATCTAGCGTAATCACAAGATGTTTCTCTTTCTTCTTTACTTTAATGTTGGTAACAATACAAGATATGACGTACATAGATGGCGCATCCATTTAAATTAGCGCGCTTAATTTAAAAAATTTTTTACGGTTTTATTTATAATTTATAATTTATAAAATAAAATGAAGTAAGTTGATAATCTAGGCTGCTTTGGACGCGTAATTGTTATTCAGGCCGATATAAGTTTGTTTATTTTTTATGTCGCCAGACCGTAAAATTATTCCGGGAATATATTAAAGATGTTTTAAAAATCCGGTAAAAAGGAATAGAGGCAAAATGCTAAATATAAAACAAAAATATTTGAATTAAAAAGCAATTTTTTCCTTTAACTGGAGCATAAAGGAAACCGGACTAAAATATTTGCGAAACGGAGAACCGACGAATATAAAAGGCAGTCGAGAGTCAAGTAAGAGAAACTCTTCCTCTTGGATCGATGCTACTCAAGGTATAGATAATGTAAAGGAGTACTCTGCTACTGTTATTGTTGTTATTGTTATTATTGTCGTTGTTGATGGATTTGGAGAACCGAAAGGATTTTTAAAAATGGGAGAGACATGTGGATGAGGGAATTCGGGTGAAGAGATAAAGGAATTCATCACGTCGTAGGAATTCGATTCTTTTCTTTCGGAGTCGAAAAAAAATTTATACGTTCGGGATCAAATACAAATAAATTTATTTTAATAGAGAACGGTAGAAATTTTTTATTGACAAATTTTTTTTACTCTTTTTATGTCTATCTAAAATGTTTTGGAAATTATAAATAATTCTTTTAAGATTTGGAAGGATTAATTGATGATTTTTTTGATTATTAGGTAATCAGAAAACTCGTTTGTGATATATGGCCTTACTGTCTAAATGTCAGATGCAAAAAATAGATAGCTTGTCTTTATATTTACATTGTAATGTAAATTGTATGTAAACGCGCTCATTTAAATAAAATTAGATTAGAAATCGGTAAATCTCTGGTTGAAATTCGACCGCCAGCTAATATTCTGAAGGTTTCTGATATTTTTTTGCGGTTAAATATTCTTATTATTATTAAAATAAAAAATAATTTAATTATTATTTTTATTGACCGTAATTTTAATTGTGGATTAAAGTTCTATCGCTTTGCGATCAAGTTACTAGTGAATCTTAATTCAAGCCAAAGAAGATGGAATGTCCATCCGTTTGGCTTGAATTAAGATTCACTATAGTGAATACCAATTCACTAACCTATACTTGTTTATTTCCCCTTCCCCGTTATTAGCCAAATAAACGTTTTATTACATAGTAATAAAATTTTATTATTATTGAATAAAATTTTCTCTCAGTGTAGTAACTTGATGGCAAGGCGATAGAACTTTAATGTATAATAAAAAATAATAATAATTCTAAAATTTTATTAATATATTTTTCTAATAGAGGACAAAATTCTCTTTAAAATAACTACCCGCATAAGCCTATGATAAAAAAATAGGTACAACTAATATTAAATAACCTAAAGTAATTATTTTTCGGTTTATGACTGTATTTTCTATAGTAAAAAGACTTATTTTACAGTAAAAAATAATTATAAATATGTGAAAAATATAAGAATGTAGAATTAAAAAACTTGTAGGTATTACCATAAAGCCATTCTTTATTAAAACCAAAATATTTTTATCTATGTTCAATGTCATTCTAGATTGAAGATTTTAATTCATATAACTAATTAAATTTTATTTTGTTACTTGATTGATTTAATCTTTTTTAATCAGGTTATTGTCAGTGTCAGACAATAACATCATAAATTTTGATCATTAATTTAATAGCTTCTCTAATGCACGGCAATAATTACTTAATTCAAAATAGTTGATACAAAGAAACGATGTCTTTAATTGAAGAATCTGCTTCTTTGTTAATATTTATTTAATAGCTTTGTTTACAAATTCTGGTTTTTCCATTTTCAATAATTAAGGTTAAGATAGATAAATAAAGTTGAATGATAATAAAAAAAATTTAGTTTCTTACGAAAGATTAAGATTATTGATTAAAAATTGAATAAATCCTTACGATTATCTCAGTTTGCAAAAAAAATTGTTTTTCTTATTCCAGATTTATTTTGTTTTTAAAATTTTGAATTAATTCAGCTATTTCTTTTTATTAAACTAATAATAGAATTTAATAAGAAATTTTCCAAGTTCTTTGTCCTCACTATCATTATTTCTTTGTGTTGATAGTTTTTTTTATCCAATGATTCCCACTGATAACATTAAAGACATTAAATATAACTATATTTTGATTTTTTATAGGAAAAATTGGTTTCCATGTCTGGCAAATATACCTAAACATTTTTCATTATTAATTGTGTAATTACAATCAAAACGACTTATAAAATTAAGTTTCTAAGTAATTATAATTTTACTAGCAATTACTTTAGTTTTGATGGATCTATTGTAATCTAATATTAATAAAAGTTTGGAAAATCTAAAAGTGTATGACTCATAATGCACATTTATTTATGAAATGTTAATAAAATAAAGAATGTGAAGAAAATATATAAAACAGCTAAAATAGCACGATAATTTTTCAGGAAATTTTCTGTAAAATTAGAAAAAATACATCAAAACCCAAATAATAATAATAATAATAATTCATTTTCAACAATCGAATTAAAAAACAAACTAAAATGTTGGAAAATATTGCTGTAGATATTTTTTATTCATTCATATATTCTCTTTGGGTTATTTATTAGTTATTCTATTCAGTGGGTTTTGTTTTAGTTATTCGGCATTTATTTATTACTTTATTTGATCCTTATGCCACTTGGACGCTCGCGATGCGACAGAAATAAATAAAAAGAGAAAAAAAAAAAAGTGAAATAAAATAAAAAAACAATTCCGCGTACAAAAGTGGAATAAAGTACCGGTGGATTGATCCAGTCCGCGTGTCACCAGGGCGTCGTTTATCCAGGATTTAATGCGAAACGCGCGTACCGATTATTGCCGCTCGCCGACAGAGAGTTAACTTTTCTGCGTTAAAGATAAAGCCCAAAACAAAATTCACAAAAGTCAACAATTCCCTTGGCCCTTCTTCCCCTTTGCTACTCACTACTCGGATGCTTCTCGCCGTGGCCATCCGTCACTCTTGACATCGTCCAATCCTTTTTGTCTCTTCCTCCTCTCACCCATCACCCCTCGGTCTTGCCCTCTGCTCTACACTCCTCTCACCTTTTTCATAAAATTTTTGTTTCCAACTTTTCTCCAAACAAAACCTTAACTTTATTAAATTTTATGTTTAACTTCTAAAAAAGATAAACAAATTCATTTATTTCATTATTTTAAACAAGACCAACAAATCTTTTATTTGTTTTAAAAAAATCTTAAGAATTTTAAAATTAAAATCGAATAAAAATTGTCGATATTACAAGCCCGATGATCGATAACTTTCCGATCGATAAATTATCCTCCCTTTCACCCAGAGTCTAAGAGTCAGGCCCCTCCAGATCATCAACCGGTACAGGGTCTTTTTTCTGGGCCCGTTCTACTTTACCAACCTCCTCTCTCCTAAGCAGAACAAAAAAAATACGCAATTGCATAGATCGTATCCGCAGAAAGGAACGCCCTCAGGCCCTCGGGGCGCGAACTTGGGGCCTGAGATCTTTCAACCCGTCCCTGGAGCTATTCTCCGGTTAGGTCCCCAAACCGGTTTTCGATCCCTCTTCTTATCTCGCGAGGATTTGAATGCTTCACTAGGCCGTGCTCGCTTCTCTAGTAAATTTACAGCGTCAACTTCCATATTTATATTATTTACTTATCTATCAAAGAAACTTTTTTAATTCTTCTAATAATTTATACAAACTCATCCCTTTTTAATTTTTATTCAAAAATTAAGTCTTTTTACTTAAATTTTGCATTTTTTTTTAATTAAAATATCCGATTTATTTTTTAAAAATTATTATTATTATTATTCTGTGATATATTTTCTTAATTCTCTTAAAAATTTCCTAAAAAATGAGTACTTACAAGCATTTTTAGACATATGTGAAGTCTAGGTCATATATCACATGTAAAATGTCACATATGATAATAAATTTTTGGTAATTTTAAAATATAGACTTGTGGGTAGTCATTTTAAAGAGAATTTAATCCTCTATTAGAAAAACATATTTAAAAAATTTTATTATGATTATAAATAAATTAAAAAAAAACTTTTAAACAAACCCTAGATAATTAAACGCATAGAATATAAATCAATAAATAAATGCGCAGCATCTTTACCTCGATTTCTTGGTCCTGTGAAGAACCGAGATCGGCCCCTCCACTTAAGCCAGGTCCCTTTCGTAAGACCGCGCTCAGGCTAACAGGTTGCCACGTGCTCGGGGTCTTAGGGGCCCATCGGCTCGGAGTTAGCCGAGCGAGTCCATAGAGAGATCTCCGAGTTTTCCCGAGCGGACTCGGGCCCACTAACGCCCAGTCAGTAACAATCGGTCTTTCGGGCCCGCAAGTCCTTTCCTTGAGCGTCGCGTTTTCTCCTCCGCTTTGTTGTTTGTTTTGGTCCGTAGTGCAGGGCAATAAACCGTTTTTGCTCTTAGTACCCGTCCTGTACCGGAGTTAATGACGTTTTATTTTCATTTATTTCGGCTCCGTTTGTCTAAAAGAGAGGGGCAACAACAAACGGGTGAAATTAAAGGTGAAAGTTACGGATGAAAGGACTGATTGAAAAAGAGTTTGTTGGTTTTTCTTTTTAGCCTTTTTTTGTTTTATTTCGCTCGTTATATTGTTGAAAAGCTCTCGAGCGGTCACCGCTAATAAATATATATACATCATATGTGGAGGTCTCAACTCAGCTCGTCTGAAAGTTTCAATTGCGAGGACGCAAGTTAGACGTGCTTAAATGAAAAGTTGATTCATATGTCGAAGGGTCACATACGACCGGGATTTGCGCAAACGTGCCGCATATGTGGATTACAAAACAGTGAATTTTTCACAAATATTTTAAAATGAAGTTAAAAAAATTTACCTTTTAAGATTGTAAAAAAAAAAATAGAAATATTTTTTTAAAAAAATGTGCGAGTGCGATGAGGAGTGCGATGGCATCGAGTGTCTCCCTAAATGATTGAAGAAGAATCAAGCTCGCTTGGTATAAATAATTGAGATGGCCACTCTCGGTCTCTCAAAGGTTTTTATTTTGGACAAATATTTTACGGAGTTGCAAAAATTTTGGGAAACTGAAAAAAAGCTCCAAGGTAATTTTTTTATTATTATCCTTCCCGTAAAATAATACTCTGGGATTTTAGTGTTTGAAATAAAAATAAAAATAAAAATAAAAATAACAATAAGGTGCAGGTATAAGGTGGAAGGTGGAAGGTATAACTGCCCGGAGTTAGCAACCTGAGAGCTCCTCGGAGAGTGAGATCAGTTTGGCTGAATATTTCTCGACCTTTACTTTACATTTACTTTTTATTATTTTAGCCTGCCTTGTTTCGCGTACCAGCCAGCCGGTACGCTCTTCTTTATCTGCCAGACGGTGCTGGGTACGCAACACTCACAGCGGCTGGGCTACCTGTACCTCTACTGTACTATACTGTACTAAGTACGGGGAATTAATTTCTGTGTGTGTGTGTGTGTGTGTGTGTCGGGAAGAAGAGAGGTGTAGAGAAGAAAAGAGGTTTCGGTGAAGGTACATAGGGTATATCGGTACACTTTGAAGACTCGTTCTCCGGGTGCTCAGCTTCTCGATCTACCTGAGTACCGCTTCTCGCTGGTTAATGTTCATATAATATTATATTATATTGTAAAATGTAATATAATATCATGGACGGAAAAATAAAATTATTTTCTTGATTGAACTTAGGAAACTTTCAATTTTTGGTCTTAATAGAATTATTTTTTTTTTTTTAAATAGATAATTATGGTTTTAATCATTTGAATCTAGAGATTTCACTCTTGCTTTGGAATATTCATTTTTCTTAATTCTAAAAAATCAGAATTAGAAATTTTTAAAAATAAATCAAGAATTGTTATCTCAAAATAAAAATTAAAGAAAATCTTTTTAAAAAGGAAATTTATTGAAAAATCATAAGAGATTTTTTTTGTATAAAATTCTAAAGTTTAAAAATATTTTTTTCTAGTTTAATTAATAAAAAATGAAAATTTTTAATTTTTTGGGACAAAATAAATTTACCTGATAATTTAATAGACAAAGCAGAAATTAAAATAATTATTTTGGAGTGGTTGATGGTAACTCTGACCCTCGATCCCTTCAAAATTATGTTTTCGAGACGAGTATTGTATATTAGGTACTATACATTGTAAATGCATTGAGGATGTTATTGAGACTTTGTAAATTGAGTTTACAGAGTTACTCTTAATTATACTTTGGCCGGCGTGATTTATCCACGGTAATTTAATCATTATTTTCATTCGTTAATTATCAAACTTCTATTTTGATGTTTATTATTTATTCCCGTATAAGTAAACTTCGGCACTTTTATTTGATATTTGTGTTCAGTATTATAATAACATCTTGTGGTTATGATCCTGGTTTAATTTATCAAAAAGAGAGAAGAAGTTAGTTAATTGGTGACAAACTTTTAATTATATTTTAATATGGAAATGTGTAATATTCTGGATCTAAACTAATTGACTTTTGAATGGTTTAAGGAAAATTTTTTTTTATTAAATATAATAAGAGTTTAGGAAAGTAAAATATAAATTGCATGTTAACTACATAAATTTTCAAAACAATAAACATCCAAAAATAACAACAGAGAATAATGAAGTGATTTTATCTATTTAATTAACCCATTAACAACATCGTTTAATCTCAATCATCGTTGTGATATCACATTCCATCAGTAAAGCGATCCTGATCTTGTAAAATGTCCCTCATACTCCCTTCTATCCTTGTCACCCCTTTGATTAAGTTATGAGTTATAAGTTAGTTATGAGTTGTAAGAGTTAGTACTCGGTACTTTGTATTTTGTACTCTGTACTGGGGAGAGATATACCAACATGCGATCAGGAGCAAGAGTACGCGGTCACGAAACCAACTTGTAATAATTACTTTCGCCATTGTACACGTTATATTTTCCCACCGGCCACTCTCTGTCTCTTTCTTTCTAACTGTATTAGCAGACAAACATACGTCATAAGTCATAAGTCATAACATAACATAACATAACATAAAATTCATATTCTTAATATAAGCAGTATGTTTTATTGTTAAAGTAAATATTTATTTATTTAAATTATAAAATTAAAAAAAATTTCTTTTCTATCTACATAATTTTATTCTTGATTTTTTGTATGTAATTTTATTAGCCCGAGGATATTAATTGAAATTTATAAATTTATATTATTAAGAGAATAAGCAAAATTTTGTGGCCAGTGTATACATAATTAAAAAATGACCTTGTATCTTGTAAACTATTGACATTTTTAAAAATATAAGCTCATCCTGATGTTACACTCATCAAGACCTTTCATTTAAGTACCCACATCAATTTTTCATATATTTATATATATATTATATACATGTATATATGAAAAATATATAAAAAATGCATGTGGCTACTCAAATGAAAGCTCTTGATGAGTGTAACATCAGGATGAGCTTATATCTTTAAAAATGTCAATAGTTAAAAAAGTACAGTGCAATTTAACAAAATTCATTATTTAATAAAACAAAATTTTATTTATTATATTGTTTACAAGTCACGGCAGTCACATAGTGACTGCAAGTTTGCTAGTTTTCTTAAAACAAACAATACATTATAGTTATTAAATATTAGCAAATATAATTCACTAAACAATTAATCCAACCAAATACCTACAATTAGTACATAAATAATGAAACTTTATGCTTTAATAGTCTAAGTATAATAGATTCAAGTTAACAAATGCATTGCAGTAAAGCACACCCTGCCTACCAGGATAGCCCTGACGGTTCAGACTACAGTAGATATCACACCCTTCCAGTTAGCAGTATTCATATTAATTTACACACACCCACACACATGTGTTTTATAGATCCAAGTGCGGCAAAGCAAACACATACAGAAGGAACTTGAAGATCATCGGCACGTACAGTACATATAGTAGGGATGCACACCATTCAGATATATCTGTCTGTAAATATATATGATGTGTACTGTACACCATACATACATAATATCTCTTGAAGCTATCTACTACCTCCTGGCCATGAATATCCGTAGCGTAGTGTCAAGAGAACCAAGAGTCCATGAATTTCTTTGCGTATTGCACCACCCTGGTTACCCGTCATATTATATCTGAATTTTCGTCCTTTACTTCCTTCACTGTTATTATTATTATTATTATTTTTTTGAGTTATTATTATTGTATAAGGCAGAGATCTTGTGAATAGAAGCAACCACCAGCAGTCACCGGTCCACTTTGCCACTCTTGGCACTATTATACCCACCTATATACAGAGACGGTGTATTATATTGTATAGAAGAAGATACTTAAACGACACCCGACACCCTCATTCGGTATTTATTGCGCCTTTTATATGTGTAAACGCCTTTCGAGGGAATATTTTAGGAAATAAAATTCCGTGGATGCTTGTAGACATGTGTTGACATCCGCTGGTTTATGTGGTTTATCATTGACACGCTCCATCTTTCTCTACATTCTATATATATTAGTAATACTAGTCACTATGTGACTGCCGTGACTTGTGAGTTAAAAATAAATAAAATTTCGTTTTAATAAATAATAAATTTTGTTAAATTGCACTGTACTTTCTTAAATATTGATATTTTTAAAGATATAAGCTCATCTTGATATTACACTCATCAAGAGCTTTCATTTGAGTACCCACATGCATTTTTGATATATTTTTCATATATACATATATATATATATATATATAATATATATAAATATATGAAAAAATGCATGTGGGTACTCAAATGAAAGGTCTCGATGAGTGTAACATCAGGATGAGCTTATATCTTTAAAAATTTCAATAATTTACGTGATACAAGGTCATTTCTTAATTATGTATCTAGAGATAGAGCAAAAATTTTGCTTATTTTTTTAATATTATAGATTAAATCTCGAAATTTATAAAATAACTCTTCCGCCCTTTAAAAAAAATGTTTTTAAATATGTACAACTTACTAAAAACTTTTTCTTGGAAAAAAAATAATTTACAAATAAAAATAACAAACTAAAAAATAAATAAATCTTTTAAAAATTTATCAATGAAAATATTTAGAGTGGATTTAGTCGCTCAGTCAATTCATAAGTTTCCTTTATGTTATATTACCTCGAGTATGTACGCGATCATGCAGACAAGTTTAAGCCGTGTGAAGCATACATAAGTGCGGAGAATATCCATACACAAAAGAGTAATACCTTTAGGAGTATACATACATGCTTTCGAATAAGACAACTCAAAAAATAACCTGTTTCTTCTCTCTGAGGCTCTCTGAGGCTCTTCTTTTTTTTCACCGGCTCTGTAGGGATAGATATATAGATATAGAGAGACTTGGTTACTTTAATTTCTGGGTACCCGAATATCAACGAAACCCAAACCCGATGTCAGACCCAGGCCCAGGCCTCTTTCTGCCCAGATCTGGTATCGATACCTGTTCGCTCCCGACATAATACGAAGGCTTATTCATCCGATCCCTCCCTTCCATCTTAATTTTTAATATTTTTTATCGGCATATTTTCCTTCATCCCGAGGCACCCGCTATTATCCAAAAATCCGATGGACTGACTATTCTCAATTTACATATTACCAATCGTATATTATTCCTCTTAACCTCTGTCATTATTAAAAATTATAATCAACGAATCTGCACTGTCATTTCATCATTCGTTTTAAAATTTGATAAAATCTCAACCATTAGTCTGGAAAATAATCCAAAGAACTGTTACAAAGAATGAGAAATTTTAAGTATTGTCTCCTTTTTATAAAGAATACAATTTTCTTACGTATTAGTTTTGTCAGAATTTTTGGAAAAAATTATTTCCTATTTTTAGGATCGACAATTTAATTAAAAATGCCGTAAAATTTATTAATTAGTTGATTTTAAAGCCTTGAGTTCAAAAATTTAAATTTATTTGAAAAAAGCCTATTTTTTGATCCTTTTAAACAGCAATTATCTTTTGAACACGTGGTTCGATTTCGATTTTTTTTTGACGGCAATCGACGTAGTTTTTTAAGCCAAACAAACGTATACAAGGTTTCAAGTCGATTGGTCTAAAAATTCAAAAGTTATTCTAAAAAAACTTGATAGTTTGGGAAAAAAAAAAAAAAAAAAAAAAAAAAAAAACACTAATTTTAAAAGCCGGAAATTAATTGTCGAATAAAAAAGAAATACCTGGACAAATTTAATAAACTTTTTGATATCGAAATTAGCTTCCGACATAAACGGATTAATTAATACCCGGAAGCAAGTATTTATTTACGGATATAAAGCTTTGACACTCTATTGTTGATCGACAACAAAAAATAAAACAAAAAAGCGGTAATAATAATAATTCATAATAAGTGAAAGCTAGCTAGTAGATAGCATTACATTATTATTTAAACCGATAATATAGAAGTTGTGGATGTAAATGTAAATGTCATTGCGAAATCCTTGGATTTTACTAAAATTGATGAACACTTATGTGCAATTCTGCAGTGTTCCTCTTTGTAGTTAACTTGTATTATATCGTCTGCACACTTATAGGCGTACTTGTTGTATACGGGAATAGTACTAGGTGTAAGTGTGTAGGTATGTATCTAACATTTTACCATTGGGATTAACGGGACTCAGAAGGGGCTAGAGTTTAATGCGTTTACTTGCAGCACAAAATAGAAATTCCTCTCGTTACTTAAATCGCCTCTGCTCCAAACTCAAGGTACGGCTACGTATACAATACAGTCGAGGTTTCTCTTCTCTCTTCTGTCTATTCAACGTGGATACTCGGAAAATGCGCACAATCTTAAACAAAATAGCTCCATCTACAATACAGTCTATATAAATGTTTGTATGTAAACATTAAACCCTGTAAATGTCTGACCAATTAAGTAAATACCATTTTAAGAATATTTAATTGTAATAAAATTAGGGCGTTTTATTGAATCATTTCTGATTAATATAAATCTAAATATTATGTAAGAATTGTTTTTGGTATTGCTGCATTTTTATCAATTTTTATATCAACACTTTTTTTTTTTTTTTTTAATTAATAAAAAAAATTTTAAAGTTATCTCAAAAAATCTTTTTCTTTGATTTATCATTTTTAAATATCTTCAAACTGCAATAACTTTTGAACGCGTGGCTCAATTTAGATCTTTTTGACGGCATTCGACGCAGTTTTTCAAGCCAAACAAACGTATACATGGTTTTAAATTAGTTGGTCCAAAAATTTAAAAGTTATCTCAAAAAAACCAAAAAAAAAAAATCATTTTCTTTCATTTGTCAATTTAAACTACCTTAAAACTATAATAACTTTTGAACACGTGGTTCAATTTCAATTTTCTTGACGGCAATTGACGCAGTTTTTCAAGCTTAAAAATTGTATACACGGTTTTGAATAGTTTAGTCGAATAACTCAAAAGTTATTCAAAAAAATCTTAATAAACTTAAAATAAAATAAAATGAGCCAAGGAATGATAATTTAAAAACTTTGCAGATGCATCCTCGTCAAACGAAGCCTCGCACCTCCAGCAGCGCCTGAAGACCCTGAGCACAGAACTGGTGACCCTCCGGAACCGGCTGCACGTGAGCCAGCCCGGAAGCAACGGCCCGAACGCGGTGAACGGTACGATAGCCTCTCCGGGCCCAGGATCTGGCTCTGGGACGATAACCGCCAGCGCTTGCGAGAAGCCGCCGACTACAGCGGCACCTGCGGTCCCTCCGCGGAACACTCTGTCTCACGCACACCCGATTGGACACTCTTCCGGGCACAGTGTTACCGCTTCCGCCATTATCCATCCGCATGCCAATCATTCTGCTGCCAACGATCTCGGCCACAACTCCACCACAAACAATTTAATATCTGGTCCGTATATATATATATATGTATACTCATACATTTTAATATATACTCCAACTGTCACTCTGTCCTTGCACCCCCCCACTGCCTCGTTCTACAGCTAGCTCACCAGTTCCTTGTTCCCGGTCTCATTAAAGCTTCATCCCCGATTAATTTCCGCGTTTATAACTCTATTTTCTGTGTATCATCGTCGAGCCTCTCCTCCGACCCCGATTTGTATAGTATGACAGCGTCAGCTAGACTTCTACCCAAAGCCAAAGCATTTTTAATTTATTCCCCACCAGAGATTATTTTTTTTTTTTTAATTAAAATTTTTTTCCCCGCTAACGTTAATTGTCGCTTTTACTTTTAATTGTAATTGTAATTCCATTTTAAGGCTATTGTTAAATGAAATTTCATTTTTTATTCGAGTACAATAAGGATTTTAATTGTAGGTCTCATAATTAAATATTTAGTATTCTATATAATACTTTTAGCAAAACTCACTACGGTAAATTACATTTCAAATTTTTATTGAATTATTCCATTCAAATCTCTTGTTTAATTTATTTTTCTATTAAACATTGATAGAATAATTTTTAATATGGGTCACCATATTTAATATCGACGGTCTAATTAACAATTTGTCTAACTTCTTATTTTTTAGAGGGTGATTTTTTAACATTTTAAAATGGCAATAGTCCAATTATAAATTATTTTAATTATTCAAACCAAAATATTATACCTTTATTAGATATTAATGATTTTTTAAAGTGATAATAAATTTTGAATTGTTTTTTTCGTACAAATAATAGAAGACTCTCTAAAATGGAATTAGACTGCTTGATATAGTTTTGATTTTTCAGTAGATTTTTACAATCATAAAAATTCTAATTATTAATTAAACATAAATTTAAAATTAGATTCCGAAAGATCGAAGCGCCCTGACAATGGATTGGTCTCTTGTGTGACGGCTTTGAGCAGCTTAAGGTCACCCCCGATTTCGCGGATAATCGCGGACGTCAAAGGAAGCGGGAAGCACTTGAACCAACGATGTGTTTCCAAAACGGGCCAAAATTCTTCCCAAAATTCCACGACTCTGGAGGACTTGATCCACCTGCCGGGACCTCTTACCGAGGATGCGGTTCTTAAGTGTCTCCAGGCGCGATTCTGTGCAAAACAGTACCATGTAAGTTATTATCATCATTATATTATTCATATAAAATAACTTTTAATTAATAGGATAAAAATTAAAATTTTGAAATGAGTGTGAGTATACTTATTTTAAAAAGAATTTTATGATCTATAAAATACTATAATACAAATTTCATTATTGTTATTGTATATAGCAATTTTTCTTTGAAACTTAATTTAATTGGACTGGCTCTGGCAAGCTCAGAAGGAGCTAATTGTTAATTCGGAGAATAATGAGGCCTGTTGGCAAGTTTCGAGTTGGTACGCTGCAGGCTGTGTTCACTCTTGGGACCTGAAGTATGCAAACGGAGCACCGAGCCTTAGGGTACCGCCTTTACTTACTTTTCTTACTTCTCACTTATGTACAATTATATGGATATAGATATGTGTGGCCCGAAATAGACCGTTAAACTTAAAACTACACAAATTTTTTTGTATTTTACTATTGAGATCACCATCCAGGTAAAAATCGTGCTTCCATCGTATCCTCTACGTGCTACAGATATAGATACTGATACGGATATGTAGCGTATAGTATATTAGTCTGCAGGTGCCAACCGCGCATTCCTCTAAAGATACTACCTGTCAAGAAAATATTATTGTAACACATGTCGAGGTCAGCTCAAGCTTTACCTTATCTGATTTTTCTGTCTATTGTTATTATTTTTATTAGTTTTTTTTTTTATAATTCTAGTAATTAAATAAATTAGTTAAAAAATGTCAGGTTATTTTTTTTTACAATTGAGAAATTAAAATTACTTTTATCACTTGGGACATTTATAATTTAACTTAATTAATTTAATGTATAGAAATTAAGTTTTGTCATTATTAATTAATTAAAATAGTAAAAAAATAATTCTGTCACAAAGACAAAATTTAATTTAAATCCTGAAGCTGAAATTGATTTTTATTTATAAATAAATCAAGTAATATGATGAATTTAAATTTTAATTAAGAACTTAATTTATATTTAAATATTTAATAATAATATTAAATAAAATTAAATATTAATATTATATATAATATATTAAATATTTGATATTTTTTTAAATTGATAAAAATACTTTTTGATAAATATAATTAAAATAAAAATCGGCTTTTTACAAATGATATAATTTTTTTTACACTGTAATGTTGCTCAGAAAGTAGAATTTTCTTAACAAAGAAGAATTTTGCCTAGGGATAAAAAATAAGAACTGTGACCATGTCTAAGAAAATAACGAGGGATTGAAGCTAAAGTAAGATAAAAAGGTAAAAGGTA
Organism: Cotesia congregata; assembly: GCA_905319865.3. Classification (NCBI taxonomy): domain Eukaryota; kingdom Metazoa; phylum Arthropoda; class Insecta; order Hymenoptera; family Braconidae; genus Cotesia; species Cotesia congregata. The sequence continues at coordinate 352,893 of CAJNRD030001123.1, read as the reverse complement.
AAAATGATTGTAGAATCGAGCCAACTGATGTCTATTCAGCATTCACGTATCACATACAATTCACCCTTGAGGAGTCTAGTGGGCTGTAAAAAAGCTATAAAATGAAAACACGAATAAAAAATAAAAGATAACTGCAGTATGACTACTCTCACAAGCTCATGTCAAAGTTGACGGTTTACTTTCCTACCAGCTAAAGATCTTGACAAGAGATGCTCATGTTGCTCTAGCATCCAAAGTGCCTCGGCATCTAAACCACCAGTTTCTTTTCTCTTGCTCTCTTTCTCTTTCTCTTTCTCTCGCTAGATCTTGCGGTAGCAGCTCACGTGGAAGCGGAATCCCAATTTCTGCGCCATTTTCAAATGCATACTGCATATTACATGCCGCATACTACATTACTGTACAATGTGCAGTACAAGACGCATCAACAGCAGCAACAACAGTTAACAATATTGTAGATTCCCCATCAGGCATCACCCGTCACCCATCAACTCCAGATATTATCCCTTTTTACTTTACTTTACATTTCTTCAGCTAAAAATCAAAATATGATTATCCTTTAAGCTCCGAAGGATATGTTAATATTGTTATTATTGTCAATCTAGTTCACCCTCGGGTGTCTCAACAACTCTTGAAATTTTTTTGATATATAATCAATTAAGATTGATTTAACTTTGAAAAATTATTCTCAGACGAACGTTGGGCCGATTCTGGTGAGCATAAACCCCTACACGGACGTGGGAAACCCACTGACGTTGACGAGCACCCGAACTGTGCCATTGGCACCGCAGCTGAATAAGGTCGTCCAGGAAGCCGTGAGACAACAGTCCGAAACTGGTTACCCGCAGGCCATCATTCTCTCTGGTGAGATTTTATTCTTAATTTTATTGTATTTAATAATAATAGTTTTTTTTTTTCTTCAATATAATTAAGAAATGTCCTTGTATCTCGTGAACTATTGACATTTTTAAAGATATAAGCTCTATATATATATATATATATATATATATATATCAAATATATCAAATATATAAAAAATGCCATGTGGGTACTCAAATGAAAGGTCTCGACGAGTGTAACATCGGGATGAGCTTATATCTTTAAATACATCAATATTTAAGAAATTACAGGGCAATTTTTATATTAAAACATCAAATTTATATATTTAGTGTAACTATAAAAGATTTTAGTTGGTGGAAAGAAATATAAATAAAAAAGGGACGAAATATTTTAAAAGGGATTTTATTTACAGGGACCAGTGGATCGGGGAAAACTTATGCATCGATGCTCTTGCTCAGACAACTCTTTGACGTAGCCGGGGGTGGTCCTGAGACAGATGCTTTTAAGCATCTCGCCGCAGCTTTTACTGTCCTACGCTCCCTTGGCTCCGCTAAGACTGCCACCAATTCTGAAAGCTCTCGAATTGTAAATACTATCTTTTTTTTTTCCTCTCAAATAAAAAAATATTAAAATTAAAATATAAAAAAAAATTATAATAATTTATTTTTAGGGTCATTTTATAGAAGTACAAGTAACTGATGGCGCGTTGTACAGAACTAAAATCCACTGTTACTTTTTGGACCAGACTCGCGTGATTCGCCCGCTACCAGATGAAAAAAATTATCACATTTTTTATCAAATGTTGGCTGGCTTATCCCATGACGAGCGAGGTAATATTTACTTTTATTATAATAATAACTATTAGTAATAATTATAATAAAAAAAATGATTTTTTTAGTGAAATTGCACCTGGAAGGCTACAACCTGAAGAATTTAAGGTACCTTCAACACGGAGACACAAGGCAGGACGAAGCCGAGGACGCAATAAGGTTCCAAGCGTGGAAAGCCTGTCTCGGAGTGCTGGGTATCCCGTTTTTGGACGTGGTGAGAGTATTAGCAGCGGTTTTGATCCTCGGGAACGTGGGATTCACCGACGGACCTGGGGTAGAGGTCACTGTAATCGGGGAAAACGAGCTTTCGTCGGTCGCGGCGCTTCTTGGGGTTCCACCCTCGTCTTTGCTGCGTGGGTTGACTTCAAGGACTCACAATGCCCGAGGCCAGCTGGTCAAATCTGTTTGTGATGCAAATATGGTGAGTTTTTTTGCTGCAAATAATTATTACTTTTTAATATCATTTTAAGAAAATAAAATATCAATTTATTTAAATTTTAATTTAAAAATAATAATAAAATTGATTAATTTCAGTCAAATATGACTCGAGACTCTTTAGCAAAAGCTCTTTATTGCCGAACAGTTGCTACAATAGTCCGTCGCGCAAACAGTTTGAAGAGACTTGGCTCAACTTTGGGTACTCTTTCCTCTGATTCGAACGAATCTGTCCACAATCAAGCGGAAGTTACAAGCCAGCACGCCTCGACAATCGGAAGTTCCGCTGGTAATTAAATTTCCTCTGACAAAATAAAGTACTTTATTTTACGATCAATTAATTAATCAATCAATCAATAAATTAATTATTAATTGTAATTATAAAAAAAAAAGAAAGTAAAAAGGTTAATTGTTGTTGTTGTTGACAAAAGGAGGAACAGGCTCGAGAAGCATGACGGCGCTGAACAACGCGGTTCGGCACGCCACCGACGGGTTCATCGGGATCCTCGACATGTTCGGGTTCGAGGACCCTAAGCCGAGTCAACTGGAGCATCTCTGCATAAATCTCTGCGCAGAGACGATGCAGCACTTTTACAACACCCACATTTTCAAGAGCTCGATCGAGAGCTGCAGAGACGAGGGCATACGCTGCGACGTCGAGGTTGACTATGTTGACAATGTTCCCTGTATCGACCTAATATCTTCCCTAGTAAGTGTTTTATCAATCAAAAATTAATACTGTGCAGATCTGAGCACACATTTACACACACACACACACACACACGTGCTTACGTTTGCGGGCTTTGTTTACTCTTATCGATTCTCACTCACCAACGCAACACGCCTCGACTATTATAAACACATGTGTCACAAATTTATAGCGCACGGGTTTACTCAGCATGCTGGATGTCGAATCTTCGATGCGTGGAACTGCTGAGAGTTACGTTGCTAAAGTTAAAGTGCAGCACAAGCAAAATCCACGATTGTTTGATCCGAGGAGTCTCGACTGTCGGTCTTTTGGTATTCAGCATTTTGCTGGCAAAATTATTTACGACGCTTCTGATTTTCTTGGTATGATTTCATTGTTTACTTTAAACTAGACAACATTATTTGTTATAATTATAATTATTAGTTGTAAGGCATAATTTATTATTTTATAAAAAAATAAAGATGATTACTATTTTTAAGGTCAGATATTAATATTGTCTTTTGCTGCATTCGAAAATTCTCTATCTCTAAATACATAATTAAGAAATGACCTTGTATCTCGTGAACTATTGACATTTTTAAAGATATAAGCTCATCCTGACATTACACTCATCGAGACCTTTCATTTGAGTACCCACATGGCATTTTTCATATATTTTACATATTTATATATATATATATATATATATATATATATATATATATATATATATAAATATGAAAAATGCATGTGGGTGCTCAAATGAAAGCTTTTGATAAGTGTAATGTCGGAATAAGCTTATATCTTAAAAAATTTCAATAACTAAGAACTGACTTTGTATCTCGTGAACTATTGACATTTTTAAAGATATAAGCTCATCCTGATGTTACACTCATTAAGACCTTTTATTTGAGTACCCACATCAATTTTTCATATATTTTATATATGTATATATGAAAAATATATAAAAATGCATGTGGGTACTCAAATGAAAGCTCTTAATGAGTGTGTAACATGAGCTTATATCTTTAAAAACATAAATATTTAAGAAAGTGCAGTGCAATTTAACAAAATTTATTATTTAATAAAGCAAAATTGTATTTATTTATAGGTTGCTAGTAAAATATTTATGAATATGTGAATAATAAATAAAAAAGAATCTTTTAATCTTTTAATTTGTGATTAAAGATACAAACAAAGATATCGTTCCGGATGACCTGGTGGCAGTTTTCTACAAGCATACATGCAATTTCGGATTCGCGACGCATTTGTTCGGCAGCGAATTAAAGGCTTTGTACGCGAGCGATACCGTCCCCCGAGGAGTAAGCTTCAGAATATCCCCGACATCCCACACCGATTTGTTAGTACAATTTATTTTTATTTTTAATAATAATAATAATAATAATAATAATAATAATTATTATTATTACAATACTTTAGAAAGAAAAGAAGCTTATTTTGAGAGAGATTAAAAAATAAAATAAAAAACAGACTTTATTGCAGATTAAACGGCGATGAGCCGATTTCGACACTCACTCAGGACTTCCATACACGTCTCGATAATTTACTGCGTACGCTGGTTCACGCACGCCCACACTTTGTAAGATGCATAAGGAGCAACGCCACAGAAACGCCCTTACATTTAGACAGGAGGGTTGCGATGCGACAAATACGCTCGTTGCAAGTTTTAGAGACTGTTAATTTAATGGCTGGAGGTAAAAAAAATCTCTGTTACTTTTATTTAATCAAACTTTTGAAGAGTTTCCGGAAATAATATTTATATATAAACAGGATATCCACATCGAATGCGTTTTAAAGCATTCAATGCGCGGTACAGACTGATTGCGCCGTTCAAACAGCTGCGACGGTCCGAGGAGCAGGCTGTCGAGGACACTAAACTTATTTTGCAAAATGCACAACAAGTTAAGAGCAAGTTTGGTGCGAGCACCAGTTGGGCACTCGGCAAACGTCATATTTTTTTGAGCGAAGGCATTCGACAGCAGTTGGAAAATTTGAGATCTGAAACTAGACGGAAAGCTGCTACTGTTATTCAGGTTTTTTTTTTTTATCAATTTCTTAACTATTAATCTTATTAGACATTAAAAAATTCAGGTATCAGTAAATGAAACTTTAATTAAATAAATAAAAAGTATTAATTGATAATAATTTTATCAGATTGACTTAAATTGTTTGCTCGTTGAAAAGTCTTACCATCTTTTATTTAATTTAACTAGATAACTTGCTAATTATCATCATCATCATCATCATCACCCTTCGCTCAATTCATTTCTTCCCCTTATTATTTTATCTGGTTATTGAATACTAAAAAATATATACCCCGAGGCTGTCAGAAGTCAGAAGTATTATCTGTTTTCATTTCAATATTTTATTCCCGAATAATTTAAAAACACGATTAATTATATTAAAAGCTTCAATTTATTTCTACAAAATTAAGTTCTCATTGATAATAAAATTTATTTATTTTTAAAGACAACATGGCGGGGCTGGCGCGTAAGAAGAAGATGGCCGGTGAGACGCATCCCCCTCTCTCTGCCCACCGGAATGATTCCCAAGCAGAATCAGCAATCAAACGGGCACCGCAGCGTGACAAATACAAACACGGGAACTCGACCCCGGCCGCAGCCAATTGCAGGAACTCCTCCTCCGGATCCGACGGAAAAATGCGCAGATCAAAAAATGATCCAGCAAACTTGTACACTTTTTGGACTCGACCTTGTATTTATTTTTTTTTTTTAACAATAAATATTTTAATTCACAATTTTACTGTGATTGTATTTAATAATTAATTTTAATGTTTCTTAGGAACGACCGCCGCCAGTGCCACCTAGCAGATCTTACACCGTGACTGGAAACACAAAGTTAGGTTATCCCCAAACTCGTGTCATGAAAATGCCATTTCCCGGTAAGTTTATTGCTTTTTATTTATTTTTAATAATAAATATATTAATATAATATTGTTTATTGAATTTAAATATTTCTTCATTAGAAGAAGGAGAGGGGGAAGTTGTTCTGCTGAAAGGCGAAACGGTGCTTGTTATTGGTGCTTCTCCGCGCCGCGGCCATCTTCTCGTTGAGCACAACAACACGACGCTCCACGTGCCTTATCAGTTCATGGAACTCAAGCCATGTAATATTAACATTTAACTATTATTTATTTAAACTTTTATCGCTATATTAAATTACAAGACTCTTATTATTATTATTTTATTAAGAAAAAAAAATATAGATATATATTATATATAAATGAAGAATTTATTTTGAAAAAATATATACCTTCAAGCGCCAATTAATTGCCATAGGAATTTCTATGTAGTAATTAGATAATAAAGATTACAAGAACTGTCTTCCATTGTTAAGATATCAATTTATAAATTATTATACACTATAATAATAAACTTTATTAATAAACTGCAAATGTTTTTTTTTTTTTTTCTACTTGAGTTATTTATAAAAAAAAATTAAATACAACTCACACATTAGCAGCACTAAAAATATAAACCCTGCATTTAATACCGTGTCAATTTTTCCGAGGTAATAATTCCGGCACTAAGACTTTTATGAGTCTGATAATAATGATTAAATTTAATAAAATAAAAAACCCAATATTTAATTTTATTCTCTATTTATTTAGATTTATTTTCTAACCGGTTCACTGGTATACTTCTGGCTTCTTTTATCGACATCAAAGTTCGTTTGAAATGTGCTTGCAGACTGTGAAACAACTTGAGTGAGATTGCGAGGAACGTTAGGCAGCCAAAGAGCTCGTCCAAGAAAAGGAAAACACAAATAAGAGAAAAAATAAACATTTTTCTTCCAAAAAGACACAATATTTTAAAATACACGTCAACGCGTCAAAAAATTTCATTTAACGGCGTTTCTTATTTGCCGATGGATTTTTTTTGCTCATCGCACCTATTGGAAATATTCCCCGCATGCCTTTTATTATTCATTTTTCTTTCATTCCTTCGATTTAGAGTCCCCTATTCTTCTCCAGATTAAAAAATACCGCTTGTGCCGTTCCGTCAACAAAATGTCGCCGTGGCGCTCTACTTGGGCGCCATCTGTTGGCTCCGGCCGCAACTAAAATTAAATAATCAAGTACTTACAGTAAGAATAAATAATAAAAATAAATTTACCAATAACCAATAATTAATAATTAAAATTGAAGAAAAATGGAGTTGATTAAATAAAGGTAATTTTATTTTCTTCTTTTCTTCTCTCGGTTGAGGCGCTGAGAAAAGCCGAGCAGCGAAATGGGTAAAGCTTTTATTTAAAATGCAAACACAGCCAAGCCAAGTAGTAAGTTTTAACCTCGTAAATTTTATCTTGCTCGTATTACAGTCGACTGGTTCCTTCGATTTGAATACGATCGAGTAGACTCCCCGAGGAATCAGGGTTATGCAAACATTCCTGCCAGTTGATTCGTTTTGCGCGCCCTCTACGACACTACATTTCTTTTCATCCTTCTCAGCCTCCATATATATATATATATATATATATATATATATATATATATATATATGAATACATAATATAAGACTCGTTTGAATCCTGTGAAAGCGTCTTTACCTTTCCGACTTTGGCTGCTATTTTTTTACTCTGCCTTTTTGGATAAGCTGTGTTTTCAATTGCATTAAAGCTTCCAATAAGAAAAACTCCTCTGATTTTCTTATTCCGACACTCTTTGCTTGTATCTATCTATCTATATAACGTTCCTTCGTACTTGGACTTATGGGTGTTATCGAAACGTGGAAAAATATATTAAATAAATATCCTTTTTTTTTTATCTCGAGTCTTTAAAATTTGTCTTTAGATTTTTCTTCATTGTTTCTACGGGGAAAATTCAATTTTTAAAATAAAAAATTTATTCTTAATAATTTAAAAAAAATCTAAAAGTTTGTAATACAGAAAAAAATGTTTGAAAAGTATCAATCAACTCGTAATTCTCAGGAGATAAGTAAGTAAAGATTGGAGCCATGAATCTCGCAGATGACGTTTCCGACTATAAAAGTATCGATAGAGAGTTGACAATGACAATCTCCTGAGGATCTAGAATCTAAAATCTAGGATTTGGGATTTAGAATGTAGAATCTAGGAACTGTTACTAACATTTGATTCCTCGAGTTTATAAGTTTACTTTTCGCTGGATGTCTCGCGAGAGGAAGGCGGAAAAAGTACGCGAGGAGGACTAGAGGATAAGAGGAGCCGGAGTGATTTACGTACCGATTTACCTAACTGGGCAGTGAGTCGAGATCTTTAAGTTTTATAAGGAACCCGCTGCCGCGGTCGAGACGGATCAGAAAAGTTTCAAAGGAGACAGCAATCATAGCCGAGGGATATCGCTTTCTTATGCTGCTGCCGATAAAAATGACAAAGTCTTCAAGTTTTGGTAAGCCTAGAAGGCACTTTGTCCTTTCTGAATTTTTACTCATTTTTTATATTAAAATTTAAAAAGATTTTTTTTTTCATTAAAATAATTAGCCAAGTTAAAAATTCTTCAACCGCAAATAATAAAATTTTATCATCAACATAAACATCTCTCTTAATTGTCTCTAAAGAAACCATATTTCAGAATTTAAACTTCATAATTTTTATCTGTCCGTCAAATATAAACATACATAGATATATATATATGTGTGTTTTTATCATCAAACTCCCAATTGCCGAGTATCTGTCTGACGCTGACGTCATTCCAGTTTATTAATCTCGTAAAAAAATATTATTCGGTTTATGTCGCCGATAAAAAAGTATTGCAATATAATATCTATATATATTTACGCGACATCAAAAATTAATACCTCCTCATTTTTCTATATTTATTATATTTTTACACTTTACTTATATTTTTGCTACTAAGTACCAAATTGTAAAAAAAAAAAAAAAAACTAAATTAGAGGAAAAGGAAAAAAAATAAACGAAATATTAAATTCTAACCACTTGTTCCTTTATTCTATAACGCATACACATTAAACTCTCTCTTAATCTCTAAAAATGGATAACCCATAACCTGTTCGAGTCAAACAATACAAAGTAGTACTAACAACTTGTTTGATCCGCCATTGAGTCGCAGTACAAAAGTTTCTTCAAATTAATCTCATTCCAAAATTCAATTATCAATATTATAAATCATAAATATAACAAATAAATTATTTACACATTTGACATTTAATATTACACAGTACATTTAGCGACGCTGGGTTAATATTATAACTATTAATAACAAACAAAATTAGTGAGATACGCTTCGTTGATATGTAAACTCTACATAATAGATAATTATTTAATTAATAAATAATTTATTTATTTATTGTACCAGACGAGAGTTTATTCGCGAGTAGATCCAACTGCTAATTAATTACTAACATCGCTAACTAATTTAATAACTACCTAGCAGCCCTTCTGATCACGAATATACTCTCTTAAATTTTATTTTCACTTACTAATTATTATTATCATTAATAATTATTTTTTTTTTGCATTCTAGATAATTTATTTTTATTTTACCACATACACATCTTATTATTATTATTATTATTGTTATTATTATTAATATTAATATTATATAGACATTAAACATTCATATACATATAAATTAAATATATTATACATTATTACATGATAGACATACTAGAGAATAATCTTAGCCGTGTAAATTTCTATCAGAGACTCTCATAGAATTAATGTACCGAATTCACTCTTGCGGATATTTATTAGATTGTTAACGAGTATATCTCGTTAACAATCGAGACAGTAATTCCAGTTGGTAGTTTGTAGAGTAGCTTCATTGGTGAGCCCTAGCTATTATCTCGATAATTGGTTGAGACCTATTGAGTAGTTAATTTGTGTTATCGTCCCACTTTGAAACATATTTAATAATTTACACACTTTGTTTTGTTTAACTATTTTTCTATCTAGTTACAAGCTAATTAATAATTAATAATAATAAGTAACACAACGGCTAGAAGATGTTTACATCAACGTTAATTAATTTTAATAATATACTCAACACATCGATAATGTTAGATCATTTAATTACATATTAGTCTTTGTTTGATTGATCGTTTTTGAGAATTTAAATAAATTTAAGGCATGTTTTTTTTTAATTAAATTAATTTTTTTTTTTTTTTTTTTTTTTTTTACTTAGTAGTTACTTTCATTTTGATAATAAGTTTGATCCAAATTAAGCTGAACACATAATATTTGGTAATAAGAGAGGAAATAAAATCCCGTATACATTTTTAAGTTTATATATTATTAGAAAATTATTTAAAAAATTGTAAATTACAATATTGAAAATAGTAAAGGTGTTAAAAATTTTTTCTAGGAAAAAAAATTTAGTTTTATGAAAAATTTTGATAAAATAATTAAATGGAAAAATTTTTTAAAATTTGATTTTCTTTTTCTAAAAAATCAATTATAAAATTATAATTTTTGATTAATTCTCTTTGAAATAAAAAAGAGCGAAACTATTTAAATTTTGATTAAGATTAAAAGGAGAGTTAAGATGAAGAGATATTTATAAAATTTATAAAAAGTAATTTGCGCACCCGATGCTGTGAAAATAAAAATGATTAAAGAGGTTACTGGCGGCCGTTAGAGGTAGTCTTGAGATAAATTTGTCTCGATAGCAGAACCTCAGCTAAAAACAAAGTTAAGTGGAAATAAAAGAGGGATAATAAAATAAAGAAATAGTCTATTTAAAATCTTACCGCTCGTTCTCGAGTACAATTTAAATTACATCAGTTACGCAACTGGAAAATTTAGGACATAGCAATACCACGACAACGGCTATAACAGTTGATGTGTTGCGCACCTGCCGACACATTTTATCCCGGGGCAACTTCGTAAATTTAATTGCGTTAAGGATACCAACCGTATAGCGTACAAAATAACTGGATGCATAATAGGACCCGGTACACTTCTTCCCAGACACACACAATACCGCGAGTTAAATTTCCTCTTACTTACACTCCCAAGATCCTGGAATGCCGAGTTCGGTGTGGAATGTTTAGAAAAAAAAAATATTTAAATAAATAAATATCGCGGAAAAGGGCACGCAGTTTCTATCCAGGACACTGGTAAATTTACCGAGCTAACAGAAATACCAGCAATGTCATTTTTATTTTATTCTCGCCTTTTAATATTTTTTATTTTATTTTATTTTATTTATTACTTTTTTTTTTTTTTTTTTTTATACTCGATTTTATTTTCATAGTAAACTACCCTTTTATTGTTATTTATTTTAACTATGCAGTAACTTTAATTATTTTTTCATGGGAAAATATTTTTTATTCATCGAGGATACGACTCAGATTTTATTGAATTTATTGATAGTAAAATGACTGGCAGTAAAAAAAATTTATCGAAGAATTGAGCATCTGTTTTAAATAAAAATTTTTATTTTTTTTAAATTTTCATTAAAAAAAAATTTAATTAATAAAGCTACTGCACAGTTAAGTTAAAAAATTATTTAAACCAGCAAGCAACAATTTTCCTACAACATCAACAATCAACTCAGAAAGAACCCATTGGTCATACTCAAATAAATTCATCAATTAAACCTCCCCTTCCATATAAAATATATCAATATCGTTTTATTGCTACCCCGCAAACTCAACATTTCTCGACTTTATTATCGTAAATCGCAACCATACTCCGTAATATTTACCTATCAATTACAAATATTTAATTATAATTATAAATACAATTGAAATAGCGCAACTCATCCCCTAATTTAGTAATTAATTAATTATTATTATCAATAAATACAATAGAGTAATATTTACCATTACATAGTCAAACTTATTAGCTAATTAATTAATTAATTAATTAATTAATTTATTTATTTATTTATTTATTTATTTACTTATCAAAGTTCCGGCAGGAGCGCCGTGGATGGCTTCAAGCCGACGATTATTAATTAATTAATAATTAATCGACGACAAGTTATTATATTTTTTATTATTTTATACTTTCTTAGGTTATAAGTCGTTGACTCTGTTGGCTTTGATTGATGCTCTCAATCAATTTATTTATTATTTTTCAACGAGTCCTGAGTAGGGAAGAATTAATAAATTTCTTCTTAATTAATTAAAAATAAATTTTTAGTGAAGAAAGACGCTGGTTACAGACCTCGTGGTGTGCGGGGGAAGATCGGGGACTTCTGCGGAAGCCCCCTCGTACCCCTATGCCGATAATCCGAGGCGATGGATCTTGGCGGAGAGAAAGTTGTGCAGCACGAAGACTATCGGCTTGGGGCAGCTTTCGAGGTCCAGCTCCTTGAGAAAAATGGAAAATAAAAAATCAAAGTTATAAAATTTGTAAAAAAGACTAGAGGTGAATGTGTGCAAGTGTTTCTTCCGTTAAATCCAGCGGATGGAGAAGCGCTCGAGGACTCAACTAAGAGTGGACTCTGGACTCAACTGGACTGTGGACCGTCAATATTTACGTTCCACGATGGCTCTTAGGTTGTATGTGGGTGTGGGCGTGTGTGCAGAGGGTGTTTGGAATGAATGTTCCAAGTGTACAAACACTGTTTACTGTCATGGCAAATAAATACTTGACAAATTTTAGTGCAAATCCTTGTCACAGTCATTGTTGCTTTTTATTCATTAATTATTCTTTTTTATTTAATTTTATTTGTTTGTTTAAAGTTTATTTTTTATTAAAATAAAAATTAAACTGACTTTTTTTGTTAAATTTTAAAACAATAACTAATTTTTTTCCTTATAATTTATTTTATAAATAAATCTAGGAAATTTTTATAAAAAATAAAAGTAGTGACTAATAATAATTTAATGAATAATAATAATTAAATTGCCATTGACAGTCAATAAAACATTGCAAAAAAATCAACAAAGCAGGGAAAGTGATGACATTTAAGCGCTAAACAAAGAGTAGACTCACAATCTCATTTTCGTCATCAATAAAGTCGAGCCAGAGCAATCTGGAGCCATCATCGGCAGACATTCTCAATTTATCGAAGGATCGTTTCCAGAGGGGGGCCGGTGGGGACCCGGGACTGGCTCCGTTGATGCCTCTCGCACCTGCTGCGTAGAGCATAAAACCTTCTTCGGTGTTGACGACCAGTTTGCACGGTCTACCTTGCCATAAACAGCCTGTTTATTTGAACATCTACGTCATTCATCCGCTTACATTATTTATTATTATTATTATTATTATTAATAATTAATTACGTCCTTTATTAACAAATTTAATCGTCAATTTTATTTACATTTGTCCGCCAGTAAATGCCAATAATAAATAAATAAACTGTCTAAGCTGGATTAAAAAACAAAAATCAAATTAACCATGCACAGAATTTTATTAATTTTTATTATTACAGCTCCCGGGCCATCTCATTAATCATTTTTGTCAATATTTTCTCATGTTAATTTTCCGTCAATGTTGTTTTTAGTTATTACGAATTTTCCTCCCGACTTTGATTGATTTAAACTTTCATTTTAAATAAATTTATTTTAATGTCTGTTAAAGTTAAAAAAAAAAAAAATGCTAAATTTTTATTAAATAAAATAAATAAAATGATAATACCGAAAATTTTAAAACGATAAAGTAAAAAATAACTTACGGACAGTGTATTCACGGAGTGACAAAGCAGCGGTGTGACACCCTTGAACGATGGCCCTTGCCCAGGCGACCAAATCCCTCCTGGTTTCGGCCCTCAGGTGGTGCGTAATAACCCCGTCTATGGTGCCGACGCGGACCGCGAATGTCGCGCCGTTAATCGTCCCGCTGTTGCTGCTGCCGCTGGACCCGGGCTCGTTGTTCCTCGTCGAGGAGCCAACCAGTCTGAAACAGGTCAAGTTATAACAGATTAAAATAAAAATAAATCACTCAGATTCAATGTCACCGGTGGAATAATTAAAAAAAGTTTCCCCAAATATGTTATTTTTGTGATTATTTTATGGATCAGTTTCCACTGACAGTCAAAATATTTGGAAGGCAGAGGGCAAAATCGATTATAGAGACAGGGCGAAAGAAGAACTGAAGGTATGAGGTCCGTGGAGAACCATCGAGCTTGAGTAGTCCCTCTGGAGCCCGGCCAATAAACTTGTTATTCCTGCCCGTATTTGTATGAACGTATATGCACACACACCCCCTTGTATTTTCTTTCTCTCTCTCTCTCTCTCTCTCTCTCTCTCCATGCTACAGATAAAACTTTCTGCTAAGCAAAATCATTGGGTAAATTATCATTAAACTTAATCTACGGCCACCGATGTAACATAATAATAATAATAATAATAATAATAATAGTAATTGCGCATTTGCTATTTTTAACCCTTAATTGCATTTATTGCCCATAATCTCGGTAAGTACCCGCGAGCTTTGTTATCAACCCGCGGTTTATTACAAATTATATTTTTTTATCGTTTATTTTATTATTTAACAAACAGATCCCGGGAATTTGCACTTTACACTCTGTAATATTACACTAGTAATTGTAGTCAGTGATATTATTTTTCTGTGAGATAATTTTCATGTTAAAAAATTATTAATTTTTCACATTTATTATTTTTTACTTTAATAATATGATATTTAAAATTTATAGTATTTTTTTACATTTTATTTGTGAACTATAAATAAACAAAATTTTGCTTTATTAAATAATGACTTTTGTTAAATTGAACTGTACTTTCTTAAAAATTGACGTTTTTAAAGATATAAGCTCATCCTAAGCTTACATTCATCAAGAGCTTTCATTTGATTACCCACATGCATTTTTGATATATATTTTATATATTCATATATAATATATATGTATATATGAAATATATGAAAAATTGATGTGGGTACTCAAATGAAAGGTCTTGATGAGTGTAACATCGGGATGAGCTTATATCTTTAAAAATGTCAATAGTTCACGCGATACAAGATCATTTCTTAATTATGTATCTAGAGATAGAGTATTTTCGAATGCAGCCTAAATACTTATCATAATAAATTGACTATCGGTGAGAATGATATGAATCCTTGAAAAGACACAAATTCAAATCATAATTATCCTGGACACAACATTATTTTTATTCTGTTAATAATTTAAAAAAAAAACAATTGTAATTAAATCAGAATGACTGTTATTTAAAAATAAATTTTTTTTTCGTGTAAATTTAAGTTAATTTATCGGCTTCATATATTAAAGTGATTTCCCGACATAAACTTGAGCAATAATTATCCCTAAAAAAAGAATAAATAAAAAAACAGAAATAAATATCGAAGCACATCTGTACTGCGCGTTGAATTGTCAGATTGATTTACGTCTCAATATTATATACAGATGCACAAGCCGTTAAACACTCGACGACGTTGAAAATCTGCCGCGCGATTATTAAAAAATTTTCCGCACTGGCGGGCGTTATTGCGCCATTAAGTCCAACGAGAATTTATTTTTATTTAGCTTTCAATCTCCACTGGATCCCCCTTTATTCCCGGGCCGCCTTTACGGCTCCTGCAACTCCAAACTGCAATATTATATATACTCTATAGAAGAATAATTAAAGGGGAATAACTATCTGGTCTCTCCTCTCGATTACTCTCGGTCATAACAAAGAGAATTTGGAATAAATTTTAATTTAAAATCTAAAATATAAAAAAAACAATAAACTTTTATTTTGATTCCCCTGTTCCTCTATTCCTCTCTCGATTCTCTCGAGCCCCTTTCCAACATATTTCGTTTTAAAGGCAATAACTTTTTATCACCCCGTAGTTTGTGCCCGCATTGAGTTCCTAAACAACTCACCCCTCAAGGAATTTTATCTTCATTTTCATTAGACCGGCAGGCGAACCGGAAGTGATTTGCGGTGGAAAATTTTTTTCTCGAGCCATCCTCCCACTGATAATTTCTTAACTTTTTTCCTGCCAATAGTCCGACTACTGAATCACTTGCAAGAACAATCGATAACCATTTACTTGACCTCCTTTTCCAAGACTCCCTTATTTTTATTTTTTCCTTTTTAGTTTTTCGTAACTCAGATAAATTTCCAATTCTCTATTTTATTTATTACCTCACTGAGTACTAGTGCAAGTCTGTATTCTCTGGTGTGTGATTTATTCCGTAAAACAATTTCATTTATTTAGAAAAAAATAATCTTTTATTCAAAAGGTAAAAATTTTTATCGCTCAAACAATTAGTTTTATTTTTATTAAAACTTAAAAATTTTTTTTTTTATAAAAAATAATTTCTTAAATATTACTAGCCAATTAAATTGCACTGTACTTTCTTAAATATTGACATTTTTAAAAATATAAGCTCATCCCGATGTTACACTCATCAAGAGCTTCCATTTAAGTACCCACATGATTTTTTGATATATTTTTCATATATACATAAATATAATATATATAAATATATGAAATATATATGAAAAATTGATGTGGGTACTCAAATGAAAGCTCTTGATGAGTGTAACATCAGGATGAGCTTATAT
>CAJNRD030001123.1:128481-336349 GCA_905319865.3 Cotesia congregata | reverse complement strand
TATATTATATATATATATATATATATATCAAAAATATGAAAATATATATTCTCTTAATAATATATAGATTATTTTTTTATTTAAAGATATAATACAAAAATTATTAAGCAAAAGCGATAGATAAAACTCAATTCCATTACGGAAATAAATGATTAATTTTTTATTCACACCCTCAGGTGATACAGCGAGTCAGAAAGAGAGAAAAAGAGGGATAGTGTCACTGCGTATGATCGTTGAAATGAGGTTGTTATGAATAAATAAACAGCATATGCTTTTGTATCAGGTGTCACAATATGTGTTCACATATATATATATATATATATATATATATATGTAGGCGGAGGACTGGCGTTATGTTATGTACAAAGAGTGCCGTTTGGAACGGAGGGTAGTCGGTAGACGGTACAATACAGAGTGTAGAGTGTAGAGAGTAGACTCTGGTGTGAGAAAACTCCTGGGGGCAATTCGTGATAACGATACATTTTTGTCAGACTATATATTTAAAGCTCCAACTTTGGTGCCTTTTTGGGCCGAACAATCCACGTTTTGATCGAGTCCCGGGTGCTGGATGCTGGCACCTGGACCGCTGCTCGACGTAACAAAATAACGCCGGAAATTGATGCTAAAACGACGTTAACCCAGAGCGGGCAATTCATAACACGCCGATTGGTGGCTCTGCAGCTCAACATTACGCTAATTTTTTTTCGAACACCCCCGAGGCTCGAGGGGTCAGGCCTCTAGTGGGTCTCGGAAGCGCTTGGTGATAAATAAAATTTGTTTTTGGTTCAAAGGCGACTCAATTGCTTTAAAAAAATTTTAATTGCTAAGAAAATTAAAATCAATTGTTTTTTAACTAACAAAATAATTTTCTTAGTTCAAATTTTATTAATTTAAAAATAATTTATTTAATTAAAAAAAAGCTTTTTAGTTCAAGAATAAATTTGTGATTGAGAATTAATTGAAATATTAAAATAATTAAAAGAAAAACAATCGGAATTTAAATAGTTGTTGTACAGCAGCGCACGTACCCGCAGTATACTCGTGTGCTGTCGATTTCCCCGGTGTACGTCTCCCTAATAAACTTTGTCTGACTGTCCAAGGCGCCTCCCACAGGACATTCTCCCTTGCTCACTCTCAATTCCTCGAATGCACTCTCCGAGAAGCGGATTCATTTACATTGGGATGATGTCACGTATCGCTCTACCGTTCGATCCTCGATTCGTTAGAAAAACAGAAAACTCGAAGAACAAAGAACAAGAAACCGATTAGATAAAAGCTTCTCTCTTCAAACAAGAGATACAAAAAATATATTGACAAAAAAGCATCTCCAATATAACTTTCTCTAACGACCTTCGATTTTAAACTAACGGAGTTTATTTTTTTGTCAGCTGTTTAATTAAATGAAAAATGAATAAAACTTTTCTCCAGAAAAATACTTTTTAACAGATTAATAAAATACCCGGAAGATCTTTAACACGTACGGTTATTTATTGGGGAAAATTTTTTAGATAAATTTTATAACTCGGGCGACGTTAATAAATATCGGAAAAAAGTATTTTAAAGTATCTTTATCATCATTAATATCATATTTACTTTTTCTTTGATAAGTATAAACATTATTTATTTATTTAGATTTTTTTTTTTTTTTTTTTTTAATTAAATTTTTAAGATTTATTATCAAGAAAAAATTGTTCAAAGCTAATAAAATAAAAAAATATCGAAGAAACCCAAATGAATAATAAAAAATAAGTCTCAAAAGTTCTGGCAAGTCAAGTTAATTAGCAAATAAGTAAATACAATTAAAAAAACATATGAGGAGGTTTTACTTGAAAAAATACTTGGACCCAGTGCGGCAGTTAATTATTCAGCGATCGTCTAAGTTAAATATTTGCTGAGAAAATATAAAAAAGGGAATATAATAAGAATTTAAAAACCAAAGTCTGGATCGGAAAGTCCGAAAAGGTAAAAGCAAAACTAGAGAAGAGAAAGGCCAGTTGAGAGAAGTAATGAGTGAATAAATAAAATATTCAGCGACTGCTGAGCCGAGTACCCAAGATAAAATATATTATAGCAGAGGCAGAGGGTAGAGGGTTAACAGTTACAGAGTGTGGAATGCATAAGCATCGTATTTGCAGATCACGTACAAGTACAAGCTCGAGTGCTCGGTTTGTTTGACGAGGGTAGACTGCCGGCGATTAATCACTGGCTATTAATTAACCGAGAATCAGGTCCTCCTCGCTTCTCCTCCTGGTTCTACTATTTCCCCTCCGGTTTCGCGGGTGTCATAGAGGATCATCCACGTCCAGAAAGGCCCTCGAGCGACGACTTTGCTCGGTCTATCAGTCGACCCCGACAGCGGCTTGGCATTGTTTTAAGTACGACTAAGCTTGGGAGTCACACGGTTCCCAGTTTTACGATCCACGCTCGTTAATTATACTACACCGGTTTGCTGTACAAGCTCGCCCGTAGCCAACACATTTATCGCGCACATCGCCGGATAATCATCAGTAAATACACTCGTTTACACACTCATGCTGACTAATTTTTTATCGCTGTAATAATCAACTCTTTTAATTAACTAATTAATTACTTTTCTTCTAAGGTCCCACCGATTATTTTTATTTTTTTTTAGTTTTTACCTAACTTGTAATTCATGTTACCCAAAATTACAAGGGTCGTTTTTTTGTCTGGGAATATGTTAAAAGGTCATTTAATTTTAGAGAATTTTTACTTTTCGAAAGAGTGAATAATTTTTACTAGCAACCTTGCAGTCACTTTTGTTAAATTGCACTGTACTTTTTTAACTATTGACATTTTTAAAGATATAAGCTCATCTTTACATTACACTCATCAAGAGCTTTCATTTGAGTACCCACATGCATATTTTGATATATTTTTCATATAAACATATATATAATATATATAAAAAATTGACGTGGGTACTCAAATGAAAGGTCTTGATGAGTGTAACATCGGGACGAGCTTATATCTTTAAAAATGTCAATAGTTCACAAGATATACAAGGTCATTTCTTAATTATGTAAGTATATAGATTTAAAAAATAATTCAAAGCGGATTATTCAGGTATCAATTTAAAAAAAATAAATAAATTATACATTATCTATCCTTGAACTTTTCTCAGGAAAGTACAATTGAATTTTCCGCCAATAAAGTTAACGAGGCAACAAAGGTTTAAAAAATCGACATTTAGCGACAAGTTTACTGAGGATTAAACGGTTGGTTAATTACCCGGCTAATAGTCTATTAGTATTATCATTATCACTATTATTATTATTATTATTATTATTATTATTATTATTATTATTATTATCACAATCACTATAAATCGGTAAGTAATTATTGAGTTGTCCGAGGTGGATACTGAAGCTACATACCCTGATACAACTATGTAACTATATAACAGTATCCTCATAAAAATTTTCATAAGCTCAATATGTTAGCGTGAGGATTACGCGGTCCGTGCACGTAATCGTCGGCAAGCCTTGTACCTGCTAATGTCGGCGGGGATGTAATGGTCTTAATTAAAATGGCGGTCTAACGAACATCTCGCTAACTGCCGTAATCCGGAGTCCAGAGCTCCACATATTCACACACACACACACACACACACACACTCTAATATACTCACACATTAAAGAGTTAAAGTAAGAGAACCAGAACAGGAATGAACTGCTAGAGGAGCTTGCACCTCATTGGTAATCCGACAGTGCGAGCACTGTTCTTGTGTCTCATTCCATGAATATACGTCCAATGTACTGCTGGAGGATCAGAATGAGAGGAAAAAGACAAGAACAGGAGGACAAAATTAAGCAGCTTGTCCGTGTCGTGTTCAAAAGACCGAGATGTGAAATAAATGGAAGAATCTTTCACGCTAACGTGTAATGTGTGATGTGCTGAGTACCTTTCGGGATCTAAAGTTTTGTGTGAGGATTCAGGAATCATTGGGACTCACCTGGTGGCGATAAGTGGACATGTGATGCTCGGCGACGCCCAGGCCTCGGGGCTCCAGGGGGCGCACTCGTAAAGCCTCAGCTCGCGGCTTGACACGGCCCCGAAGACGCTTCTCCAGCCCCCCGAGCAACTCACTCCGATGTAGCTCCCGGCGACGCGGGACATACTCGTGCTGCTGCTCGCTCCATCTTCGCTGCTCTCGCTCGAGGCTCGTCCGTTCTGAAATTACAGAAAAATTTTATTTTAGTGATAAAAATTATGTACTCTATCAGTAATAGAGGTCAATAAGTTGTCAGACGTCTTACTTTTAATAAAATAGACAGTAGTACAACTCAATAATCAGTCAGACTTGGATTTTTTTTTTACACAGTAAAAAGTTTTGCGTCAAAAACTTAGTGTTAAAAATTTTTGTGTTGATTAAAGATTTATTGTGTTAATAAATTAATCCATAAAAGTGTTAAATATTTAACATAAAAATTTTTAAGGAGGTATTGCGCCAAGAAAAAGACACCAATAAATTATGGGTAGTGGTTTCTTCACTCTAACTACGGTTAGATTAGGGAATACATATTAAATATACGATTTTTAATTGCTAATATTTCGAAAATTAGCATCACAAGGACTATTAAAAAAAATTTATTTGCATAAAGGACACTTAAAAGTACGCGTATTCAAAAATTGAAGAATATTGTAAGAAAAGTGATTTTGCACAATACCTCCTTAACACAAAATTTTTTTATTGTGCAGCTTTTGGTTTTTATTTGTAAAATTGGGAATAAATAGAGTTGTAAAAAAAAAAAATGATTGGTTGTATATTGACAATATTTGCAGTGTAGCGTAGGCCTGGTGGATCTACAAAAATAGAGAAATGCTGGACGAACAGGTTAAAAAAATTTTGAGTTTCGATTTACCTCGGTCGACTTGTTTGTACCACCGTGGTGGGTTTTTATGCATCGCTCCACAATACCATATTTTATCGTATTTTGGTGTGCCGTCGATTGCGAGATCTATTTTCATGTAACATCGATGCGTGTGTTCGCCGCTGCAGATTGCGGACAATTCGACCGAATCGCAATCCAAGTATTTATTGAAACGAGAATAAAATGGCACACGCAGATGTACTCTGTTCATATCTACTCCCCGAACATATATAATATTATATATAGATATCAAATGTTAAGCGTGTTTATGTATCTACGTATTTATTGTACCAGCAGATATGTGAATCTGTGAATCTGTGAATCTGTGGATATGTGATGGTGATGAGTCACTCAATTCAGCTGTAAATGCCTTGATTATTTTACTGTATTGACTTGATCCATTGTTTGTAATCAACAATTCCACATATGAATATATATTTTATGATGTATATGAATATACATATGTGTCTATTTGCTTTGTTATTTTATTTTTTTCATTTTTATTTTTATCACCGTTTTCAATGTTTGCCTTTAATTAACTCGGCAATCAGTGTTAAAAATTTATTTACCCTGCGTGGGATTTTATTTGCCAATTCGAAAAAAAACTTAATTAAAATTAAAATTAAGCTTTCATCGCTGGCTTTTAAATTCAATCCAGAAACTCCACGGAGAAAACAAACTATTAAATTTTTCTCTTCGCGCAAAATTGTTTTGTTCCTAAATTTAAAAAAAAAAAAAAAAAAAAAAAAAAATTTCTTTCGCCAGATTTAAATATTTTATTAATTTTGAGTAAGAGATATTTTTTTTAATTAAAATAAAATTTTTTTAACACTTATACAAAAATAAATTGTTTTGAAACAAATAAAATTATTAATGTTAATAATTACTTGGATGAGTAAATTAAGGGCAAGAGGAAATTTCGAGGGGGTAAAATCGATCGGGTAAAATGGAGGCGACCCCGAGTTGCCAGTCTAGTAGATCCTTGGGTGGTGTGCGTGGTTTTATTCGAGTTGAATGGGTAGAACCTTTTTCAGCGTGCGCGAGTAAACTTTTGTATGATAAACTTTTGATGGAGATGGAGCAAAAAATTTCATTTTGTATCTCATTTATTAGTATTTTATTAATTTTTATATACATTGCATAGCATGTTTTTTAATTTTCAACATTAAATAATTTTTTTAAATTAATTTTATAGAAAATAGAGCTTTGATTAATCAAATTAACAAAATAACTGCGATTCTGTGTGTAAAGTTCCTTGAATTGTTAATTCTTAAGCTGCTTTCAAGATTCAAAATTATACCTTCAACTAAAACTTTTGGTAATTAGTCCTTATTATTCTGCGGAGACTCTACAATGTTATTAAGCATGAACTATAAGCTTCAGGTATGTTTACAAAAAATTTTGATTTTTAATATTTAATTACTGCTTAGAAATTGCAATGATAAGATTGAGAATTAAATAGACGGGTGTGAGTGATTATTTGATTAATAATAATAAATGAAATTGATTATTTACATTTATAATCGTGTGATTATTGACGCAAGTGTATTTACCGAAGTTAGGAAACCCGGATAAACCGTGTTTGAGCTGTTCCGATCGCTCCGACTATATTATATTATATGTATATTACTTTGCAATCAAGAAATTGAAATATCAATTAATATATGTACATTAAAGTTTCATTAAGAGTGTATTAAAAATAAAAATATATATCCGTATATTTTATATTTAAAAATAATTCATTAGTAATTTATACTCGGTAGAATACATACATCCCTGTAGAAGTAATTAAAGTGTACAAAGAACACGAGAGGAATAGAGGAAAGTGGAGCAAATGCAATTATTTTATTTTCATGCGCTAAAAAAATAACACTCTTTTTTTTATTTCTAACTCTAGTGTTTGTTTCTATAGAATACATATTAATGTTATTTATTTTTTTAATTTATCTTTTTTCTATCTGAATTTATAAACATTATTTTTACTTTTATCCCACTTGAAAATAATACATAAAATTATTATTTATAAAACATAAAATATTGTTTTAACGTCCCTACTATAAACAAGAAAAAAATCAAACTGTTATATCCTTTATTACAACATACTGTGAAAGTTGTAATATATTCTTCTTGAAATCATAAAATTATATCGCTTATTAATGACAATATAAAAGAAACTTTTTCAGTATTTAAAAGTTGTAAAGTGCTTCGACTAAAATAACATTACAAATAATTTTTTAAATAAAAATAAGGTCGCAGAAAAACACCTATTTTATTAGGCAAAAAATCATAAATTTTTCCAAGATATTTTACCCGAAAAAAAATGATAAAAAAATATTCCTGAATCTCTCTTATTGAAACATTAAACTGATATTTTTTATCTCTCAATTGATGGAAAAAATAGGACGGAAAAAGTGATGCTCGACAACCGCCCGGGGACGGAAAACAAAAGCAATAATAAACCCCGTGGAGAGCGGTTATTAAAAGAGCAATAAAGTATTAAATTCACCGTTAGCAATAGGAATAGCCAATAAGAAATCGATGATAAAGTGTGTTTACTAAGCTCATATCCATATTCCCATCATACATTGGGTGTTTACCTTTGCATTCTCAACGGAACAAGACCAAGAAGAGAAGGTCGAAGGCTAGAGATATATATATATATATATATATATATATATATATATATATATATATATATTCTATCTATCCTTGCTGGCTGAAGAGATATTCAAGTAAAGCATTTGAAAAAGCCAAACTAAACTCTTCTCGACCCTTGTAACCCTCCTTTTTAAGTTTACTCTTACTCGTGTTGGATCCTCCGAGTGAGCGAGCTGACTCTTGTTCTTTCAGGGAGCTGGAAGCCTTTCGAAGCCGCCCTCCAACTCGTCAATCCATCAGCACCTAGCTGGTATGAGGTTTACTTAGCATTGCTGATGCACTATCCACTTTGTGGACCGACAGAAAGAGAGTTGCTCCGAGAGAAGAGAGGAGAGATAAATCCGCCAGCAGTTCACCAGACTCCAAAACCATTGGCCACATCACGGCTTACAAACGTCCAGGCTCCACCACACAAAGATTCCGATGGTAAATGGTAAAAGCAAATGTTTGATGATACCTCACGGGTATATATATATATATACTTCCCACATACTCACACACCCTCGGATATTCATGTCGATCGTGGATATATGCTTAACCAACAGGCTATCCATCTAGAGGTGCACTAATTAGTTGATTATTGATACGAGCAGTTTGTCCTGATTGCAGCACACACTTTGCCATCTCATCAGCCGCCCCTTTCTCTTCCTAGATCAGCAGACTGGAGGGCCGAGCTCGAGTTGGAGCTGGAGCTGGAGCTGGAGCCCCTCAACGAACATTTAGTTAAGCCATTAGGTAAAAGCAATTTGTTTGCTGGAAACTTAACGGAACCCTTTCGAGGTTAAAACAACCTTTTTGCTTGATGGGGTAAATTTTATTGAAGTGGCCTTTTATTGAAAGCTACCTTGTGTTTATTATAAATTATAATATTATTTAAATAATAATAACGAGGAAGTAGAAGTAAACTGTGAAGATAGTTGGAGCTGGTAGCAGCTTTTAAAAAGAATTGAATCAGTTAATAGCTTTTATCAGGAGCACGTACTACGTAGTAGTACGGCGGAGTGGTGAAGGTGAACTAATGAAATGAAAATGGCACCTGACCAGCGCTACCAACATAAAGTGACCGGGTGGAGAGCACAGTAGAGGTGACAGCTCTGCTTTGGCTTCAATCGATTGTGTGTATGCATCTATGTGTGTGCCAGTGAACGCTTGCCAATGACTAACACACTTCTATCTCCATTCAATTTCACACTAGACGGAACATACTATCCCTGTCCCAGGTCTCTGTGTACCGATATAGTCGAGCATGATTAATGGACAGGTATTATATCTATCTGCCTTTTACTATCTATCGTTTTTGATATTCCTCCGTTGGTTGTGTAATATACTATCACTATTACTGTTACTGTTACTGTTACTGTTACTGTTACCGGTGGTATACTTTGCGCTCGGTGTAAATAACTATTATTTATCGTGGTTAATAAATTCAGTTATGATAATGATATTGGTGTCAATAACCAGATTTGATTATTCATGGAGAAAACTATCGCAACCCTTCCTATATCAACGTATGGAAATTGTTCTACATTTTAATGGTGGAACATAGAAACTGTTTTTTATGTGTGTATGCATAAATACTCTGCTGGTTGTCGGTCAATGTTTTCGTAATTATAAGTTTAGATTTATATTCTCCGGGAGGGAAGTTACTTACTGCTGATGGTAATTATTTGTATGATAATTAAAACAGGTACTTTATATTGAAATTTAAATGATAATTGGTTTTGCTTTTAAATTTGATATACTGTGTTTTAACTTAAAAACAGTTAAATTTTATTGAATAATTGAAGGGATATAATCTAAAAGAGTCAAGTTTCAAGTTTAATTTTGCCCTTGATAAGTTTTTAATTTAAATACTCTGGAAGGTAAATGAAGATTACAAATAATTATTCTCTTGAAAATGACAGCAAGTGTTGAAAGTATTCTATTGGAATGTAAATTAGCAGCAAGGAATATTACAACAGAATGAAAAATAATGAAGATGAATGAGTAGGTGAATCGGTGCGAGGAGAGATATGCTCTGCCGGAAATGGGCTCGGAATGGCTCCGTGAGGGGCAAAAGGGGATGTACGAGGAGAATATAGCTCTATAACTATACACCCATACCTCTATAGGGATTGTCAGGTGCAAAGCGGCGTTCATGAACGTGGTCGAGCGTCCAAGTGAATCGATAACTGATATATCAAGTGGCACCCAGCACCCAGCCCCGGTTGTTATCGTCGTCTTCGTCCTGAGTATTGATAAAGGGGCAAGGTGGTACGTGGAGCCAAAGGGACGCAAGGTTCATGTCGTTCACACATAATTGATTGGCATTTGCCCACCTGATTGCTGCCCTCTGACTCAACCCATTTGCACGTCTTACTAAGCGATAGTTAGCTCCACGTTCCACGTTCCACACTCCATACTCTATACTCCAGACTCCATAGACCAGAGACCACAGCCCATAGATCCCTCGTCCTCGCTCCCGCTTGTCAATAAATTATTGGAAATTTCACGGCGTTATTGTTTCGATAATCACAATACCAATATTGTTACTAAAACTTAATATTTTTTTCTTCTCCAACAATTCTGTTAATGGTAAATTCAGTTTCATTTTATTTATTAAAATGTCTTGTAATTGTTCGTTAAAAGAAAATTTTTATTATAAGTATGAAATCTGCTCAACACCAAAGTACTCAAAGTACACGGACATATTTTTATTATCACTGCTTTCAAATGGAACTTATTTTTTACAGTGTCGCATAAAAGTTCTGAGGAAACTAAAGTGAAAATATAAGCAGCAGTAGGGGCATTATGTATCAGTAGGAATCATAAACTTCCATAAAACTCCTGTTCTGACGACTTAAAACTTATCGCTCTCTTTCACCAATGGAACTTTTAATCTTATTACTATTGCTGTTACAAGGGCTGGACAAAAGTTCTGAATGTATATCTTCCCGGGTCAAAAAATTTAATCTGTTTTACAATTAATGAAAATTTTTAATATTTTTCATTCTATTTAATTTTATTATGTGTATCTATTTTATATTAGAATTTAATCTGTTTTTGCCCGTACTATTCCCAATTCAGACCAATTTCAGATCATGAGATCATTTTTGATGTTACAATAAAATTGTTTGTCTATTTTGTTTCAAGACCAAAATCAGACTTTTTTGTCACAATCATTTAGCTGGTTTTGCATTGCATCAAGGTCAAAAACAGACCAAAACGTTCCATAATTTTTAGATCAAAAACCGACCTTTTACGAATTTGATAATAATAATAATAATAATAATATATTTATTTATTATTATTTTATTCATGTCCTCGAAGATCCTCTACAGGGCACGGCTTTTCATTCTCTGAAACTGAAATAGTGACCATTCACTATTTCGTAGTGCAATGTATACCAAACGGTATTCTTCGCACTACCAAACAGTGAATACCGCTCATTAAATGATGCATCGAGGTATTAAATTTAATATTAATCTTGTCATCTTGTCAGCATTTTAATATTTTAATCTTGTCGGTGTATTCACATTGTGTTGTTTAATATCGATAATTAGAAAATTCTAGATTTAGATCCATAATAAAACGATGAGAACTATTTTTTATACGTATGTTAATACAAATTTATTAGTTATCACTGCAACTAATATTCGAAATTCGCAGTTACAAAACTTTTATAATCCATGAAATATTAAGCTATGATAAATAAATATGACAGATATGTAAGGTTATAATCGACGTTCAGTTCATAAAACAAGAGAGCGCATGAATATATTATAAATTAATTTATTTTTTCAAATAAATGCGACTTATAATTTTTAATAAGATACTTTTGAGTTAAAAAAATTATAAATCACCATCTTAGTCGACTTTTGGCCTTCGAACATTTAGCGTGAAAATTGTAGATCAAAAACAGTATAAGATTTCAGATTGAATTTGAAAACAATACATAAAGTCCATCTACAAATTAACTAGACTAAAAACCGATCAAACTTTTAAAACTTTTTAGTCTCATTAGATTAGAAACATTATAAAATATTCATAGCTGCTCAATTATTTTACTAAAAAGTTATTTAGACTTAAAACCGATCAAAAATAATTTGAATAGCAGATCAAATACAGATGAAAATGTTTTTAAAAGTTCAAATACAGGTCAATAAGTTCAAATGCAGATCATTTAGCTTAAAATCAGTTTAAATTTTTTGACCCGGGATATCTTTCGAACGGGTCGTTAGATTCCGATTTTTTCGACGCAGTTTTTCAACCCAAAAACGCTTATACACGGTTTTGTATTGATTGATTGTAAAGTGTGTAAGTTATTTCAAAAAATTAATAATTAATTGATCATAAAAAATCAACGTTTTAAATTGATTAATATTGAAAATAATCTGCAGTAATAAATTAAGAAATAATTCGAAAAACTTAAGCCGCATTTAATCTCAGAAATGAGTGATTGGATTTCTAATAACGGCTGGTGCAAGTAAACGGGAAAAAAAAAGGTTCTCGGAGTGATTTTAACGAATGGGGTGATTGATTATCGGCAAGTTTTGACAGAACTTGCCCGACAGAAGGATACATTATTAATTATCAATTTTTTAAAAGTTTGAAAGTTATAATAAAGTTTCGAGTAATAAAGTAATTGACAGACGGATTTCTCACCTGAGCACAGTGACGTCTGGCCAGCCAGCCGATGTGTTGAAGATGCGGAGGATCCGGAAGCACCGAAGCGAGCCTCAGAGCTTTAAGCGTTAGCGAAGCTAAGGCCGAATGAAGGGCATTGAACCAGACGTTTGCCTCGGTGGTGTCGGCTGCCCTCAGCCAGCACTCGTGAACCCCGTCCGGCGAGTGGAGCTCCAAAATCCTGCCCTCTGAAATTATAGTTAACAAAATTGATATCAGTGCGAGTGGAGAATTTATTTAGCTGATACATTTTCGAGGACGTGAGAGTGTGTGTAGAGTTGAGTTAACAAATAGAGTATGCCGTAATTGTAGGAGAATAGTGAGTGAGTTATTATTAACTTTGAGTGAAGAGCTTCGGAGTTATTGACTTGACATATAACCACGGCTAGTCTGCCGCGTTTTATCGTCCAACTTTAAATTAATGCTTCCGACATAAATTGAGGGAAATTAGTTACGAATGCTATGCGGGATAACCTCAGGGTGTCTGTTAATAGACAGACTACTGGCGCATCTTGTGGTTAATAAATCTCACACAAATTGCTATTGATTGACCGGAAATTTTGTTTTCCACCTATGTCCGTCAAACCAAAGTATTCTCGTTTATTTTTACTCATTCCATTGATTTGATTCATTTAATCACTAAATATATATTCTATCGGTTATTTTAACCTTTAATTTCATTCAATAATACTGCAATTATCCGACTACAAAGTTTTCAAAAAAATACAATCGAATATTTAGTGAATTTTAGATCTTTTAGAGTCTAGACTCGAAAAGTTATAATGAAAATCAGTAACTAATAAGATAAAATCCATTTAAATAATCATTCAATTTTCGTTTTTACTTTTTTGGTTCAATTTGAATATCATAAAATAACTAGTATAGATAAACTCTGAAAAATTTATTAAAATATTCATTTAAATTTATCATTCCTACTCTCAGTTAAAAATATACTTCAACATTTGTGATGGAACTTTGACATTTTAACTCTATAAAAATTTGCGATATCAATAATGCACAAAGAATAAATATAACCGAAAGTAATATAAGTACGAAATTAGTTTATATATATAGTTATTGAATATTTAAAAAGTATTATAAGGATACTAAAACATTAAATTAATTATGCATTGCTAAATATTTGAGAAATGGATTTTCAAAAATGGATTTTTTTTTTGAATAATTAAACAACCTCAAACTTATTTTAAAAAAAATTTTTGAATTAATAAAAGGATATACAATAAATAGCAGCAAAACATAAACCATTTGAAAGACTCAAAAGTTTAATTAACCGCGTTAGTAAATTAATATAACATTCAATTATAATTTAAAATTGATTAGTTTTCATTTAATATTTTATTATATTATACTATATATAATATAAATTAAAAGGTATATATGTATATATAGAGTACATTATAAAAGCACTATAACTTTGCCGAGTGGATGACAACTCAATTTCAAGTTGAAGCTGACGTGCTCGCGTGCACTTCAAACTTGTCGAGCGGCTTCTCTGGAGGTGTCAGAGTTTTGTAAAAGGGATTGAGCAAGTCAACGTTAACATTTCACAGTTCATTTTTGCTTATCTTTGAATCATTCAGCTCTATATTCATTTCTATTTCTTCATAGAGACGTTTTTTGTGTTATCCACACACAAGCCAAAATTTTCGTGGCTGATATCGTCAAAGCAGACTAATTGCGGGTTTCGATGAATTTCACGTAATTCTACGTCAAAGCATTTGGCTAAAGTTTCCTTGGGAAATACTACGGAATTGTCATTCAACCTCAATTGATTCAAACTTTCATTCTTTGATTAATTAGTGAGCTGGTAATTTAATAAAGATTTTAAAAATTCTCTTCTATGTCTCAAAAAATTTGTTATTCATTTTTCAGGAAATTTTCCATAAAATCGAAAGAAATATAACTATTATAAAATAATGATAATAAATAAGGGCGCAATAAAACAAGTAAGACAGGTGAGGAAGCAGGGATGTCGTACTTACGCCAAGTTAATGTCGCAGTAATCGCAGTTTAAAGTAAGGGCGGTATTACATTTCAAAGGGTTCGTTTAATTGCGTCAGCTCTCAGGAAGTAGATACCAAAGTTCGTTTAATTAACTAAGTAATGATGCACGTACACTGGCACAAGTTGTCGGTTGTCGGTTGTGTATGGAAGAGCTTCTGAGTTTAGAACGGAATCCAAGTACATACTTCACCGGTGTGTTCCCACTTTATCTTCTTCTGTGCTTCTTATACTTATACTTTTTGGAGTATGTCTTGTCAATCTTTTCAGCTCCTGACCTGGCCTCTTAATGTAAATGCCCCGTGCTCAGTTGAGTTGTTAAGGAGATTTAATACGCCCTTTACCTTCAAAATTACGGTGGATTATTTTTTTAAGCTTTGAATGCTTTAAGAAGAGCTTCATCTTTTTTTGCCTTCATTTCTTTAACTAAACTTCACTAAATTGAAAGGATTTACGAAGATAAAATATGCTAAAAGTTCATTCTATAATTGTTGTTTAAATAAATTAACTTTTAGGCTTTATTATGTTGATGAGATTTATTAAGGTTCAAAATGATGAAACTTTTAAAATAAAATTGCGTAATTCAAAAACAATTTCCGTCAAGCTCGTCTCAAATCAAGGTTATCAAAATATCACATTTCTCTCTCTCTAAAAAAAAAAAAAAAAAAGCAATAATCCCCGTGAGACTACGCGAGAAAATTGATCAAAGAAAGATTCAAGCGAGACTTACACAGATCCAAAATCCACCGGCAACATATTACATAATATATATCAGTAAGTGTGCAATTGAATGTGACTATTTCGTATCCAAGAGATCACGCGAGGTGTTTGCAACCAATATAGCAAGTCATGTGAACATTTCGACGCTCCGGGCGTATAGAACTCGCAACGTGAAACCTCCCCACTCCAAATTTCCATTCCAAGTTTTCAATATATCTCTAGACACGAATAAGATGATAGTACTTTTACAACAAAATAAGTAATCCATTGATTCGACGGCTTTTAATTTTCTCTTTGGTCTTTTGTTTTTCGCATTACTTTTGTCCGAAAATGCACACTCCAAAGTACCAACACCGGTTTCCGCTCATTTTCCTAATGAAAGTAGCGATAGTTTATATCGTATGGAAGAGTAGAGAGTAGTACCACAAAACGCACTTGCGGCCACATCTTTATTTATTTCAATGCACAGCAACTTCCGTTCCCAGGCGAACTTTTTTCCCTTTTCGAGAACATAAAGAGTTAGGCAACGATTTTAAAACTTTTTACTCTTTGCTTGCTTTTTATTTATATTTTTATTTTTTTTCAGGCATTTGCCTCTTGTGTAAACAGGAAATTTTTCTGTCTTTATCATCCTTTAGACACCCGCGATACTGTACTACTACTTTTAGTTTGGTACTTTAATTCCGGCACCGAACCTCATTCTTTTGTGTCCTCGACCCCCTCAACCTCAACCTCAATCCCTTCCTCCCCTGTTAAAGCTCCCTTATATACATTACATACATCCACACGCATACATATATACACAGTGCGTTTATAAAAAAATATAAATGTATGGAAAAATATATCTGCATGTTGCTTCCGGACGTCCTCACTATTTTTTATCTCTTTAAAATCTTTTTTCTTTAAAATTTTTCACGTAATTATTTCTAGCCACGATTGTCATGCAAATTTTTACTTGTGACTGTTGTTATTATCATACTTTTTGTCTAAGTTTTCAAAACATCCCTTGAACTTGGGCTTTTACTCGTTCCTCATCCTCGTGCCATCAGTCATAGCTTTTTGTGCTTTCTTGCTTTCATGTTTTGTTGTTTTGACTCGGGTAGATTTTTTGCAAAGGGACAAAATTTAAATCGTAAATAATGAATAATTGTTCGACATACATGCTTGTAAAGCCTCCAGCGTTTGTTATTATTAAAAATGTTCTATTATAAAGTTTGAAAATTTTTTCTTTTTTCTATATATAAGGTTTGAGAAATAAAATCTGGAACAAAAAGATTGAATGACAGAATCGAAGTGAATTCTTTATTATTACTTTCAAATATAAAATGTCCATTAATACACTGAGAATCAAGCCAAGCCAATTACTGATATAAAGACCAGAACGCTGTTACTTGACACTTAACGTCCATAATTAATTAAAATTTTCAATCTCATATCCTGAAGTCGAAGTAATCTATTATTGCAATTATCAATAATTATAAGCTGCCGTCAGAGTCAATAACCTCAAAATCTTTGACCTGCATGAATAATCAAGTCCCTCGAGAATCAATAAAGTTCACACGAGCTTTTCCATAAAATCAAAGTTCAAAAACAAATGACTGTTAGTTCTAAAGTAAAAAGTCATTAAAAAGGACAAGTGGCAAGATCTGGCCCCAACGCTAATGTCTAGCATTACGGCTCAATAAAAACAGACCCGATGGAT
Organism: Cotesia congregata; assembly: GCA_905319865.3. Lineage (NCBI taxonomy): Eukaryota > Metazoa > Arthropoda > Insecta > Hymenoptera > Braconidae > Cotesia > Cotesia congregata. The sequence continues at coordinate 319,690 of CAJNRD030001123.1, read as the reverse complement.
TGAAATGAAATGACAGGAGTAAAAGTCACGCAATACAGTCATTAAAACGTGTCATGCCTCTGTACTAGTGATTTAACGATTTGTATTGTATTAAAAGCCCCATAAATAATGTACGCGACACTCGGTTAACAGATCAGCTGCGCCCGATAGAATCTCGGTAATCATCAGTCGGTAAAAAAGCAGCAAGATATCGATCTGGTTGTATAACGCCAACGCAGAGATAATGCAATAATGAGATGATCCGAATCAAAATCACTTAGCATTGACAGTAAAATAGAATCGACAACAGAATGGAGTGAATTAAATAAGTATAAAAGTATAAGGATAAGTAAACAGACCCGACACCTGGTTTATCCAGCAATTTATATATACATATATATTTATTTTTTTTTCAGATTTCCAGACATGCAGCAGTGACATTAATGTCTCTGTCGACAATGGAACCGATTTACAGGGCCGAGACACGCAAATCACGTACCATCCTGGCACGCTCCTGCTTAACATTTTTTCGCTCGCCTTATCTTTGGTTTTAATTCCATCCGGAGATAAGGGCGAGTGTGAAGATCCTATTACTGGAAATAGAGTAGTCACTTTTTTTATTTTTTAGCTTTATAATTAAATTAGCAATTAGATGGAAGTTTTTTGTGAAAAATCATACAAAATGCTCTGGGAAATTCGGAAGCATAAGGCACTTTTGAAATATTTTAAGTAGCTTTTAAGTTTTGTTCACTTTGTTATTCACTGTTTTTGTCGAGTCAAACGCTAGCTACGTGGGATAACACGTGTTCGGAACAAGCACCATCGGTCTTTTCCAGCCACACTGTTCCAGCACGTACGCTAACCTATAATACTAAGTTTCTATCCCGTCGTGGAGATAAAGGAGGAGAAAGAGAAGGAGGAGGATTATGTCCTGGGGACACGCTCATCTCTGGGGTAAGGATCACGGGAGGCACCCTTTTGACAGCCACTTTGATATTCTCCAGAGATCCACAGCGCTGTATACATCAATTATTCAACTAAATCAATTATTTATTGTGAGTAATTATTAATAACCGCTTTCATGGACTTAGTTTAGCTTAGCTAAGAAGATTATTTATTTTTTTAACTTTTATTTAATTATTAATGATTTTAAGGAAATTTTAAGGATTAATTATTAAATTTATTATTACAGTAATAAGTGTTTTAGATATCAAATATAAAAAAAATTAAATCCTTTTTTTTAACTAATTAAAAAGAAACATTTTGTGAACGTGAAAAAAATTTTGATCCCCAATTTACGCTCGGATTTCCCATTCCAACTTTATTTAAAAATATTCAATTCGTAAACTCACTTTTTAATGACGGGAAAGGAACTTTTGTTCTTCCGTATATTTATTTCGAAATCCCTCTCAATAAAATTGAAAAAATACTCGAGGATTTTTTTCTCTCCTGGATTTATCAAATAAATTTCTCCCCTTCCAACCTTTGAACCAAGTAACCGTATCATTAATAATTTACGCGAACAGTTCCCCGCGTGAAATACTCCAACATGTATTACAATTAAATCCGATTTATTATTTACAGCAACTAAATATTTAATTATCCGCATTTAAATACCCCCTACCTATATATATATATATATATTATTTATACTATACATAATATATTTATACAAATCCTCTTTTTTATATATTTATTCAACATAAAGCCTTTTTGCTAAAATATGAGCCGATAAAATTATGCAACCAACACTTGAACGAATTTACATTTAAATTAAATATTAGTTAAATTTCACGAGCTCCCTTGTATTTTCAAAAATATTTCATACAAATAGGAACATTACAGTCAAGCAATAAATAATTTACTGGATAAATATAATATTTTTTTTTCATTCCATTCAAAATATGTTTAATTCAAACAGCTTAAAGTTTTTAAAAAAATATTTAAAGTCATAACTCTGCATATAGATCATCATTATTCTCAATAAAAAAATTATCTACCACACTAATAAAAAAAAAAAAAATTACAGAAGTATGTTTGGATTTATATCAATCTGTTTTATTTCTGAATGGGCATTTCGCGATGGCATTATAAGCTCAAAAGGATTTACGAGGTTGTCCATGAGCTGTCGAGCACCATTGGTACAAGATATTTCGAAAAACATGAGTGGAATTCTTGTTTGAATTGGAGATGTCCGGATTTAGTAACCCCACCCCCCATGCCGGTAGGTTAGCAACGAGGGAGGAATGTACGTCGATGCGATACGAGGAATAGACAGAACTTAGAAACCGTATAAGCAGCTTTCGGCACTATTATATATATAAATTCTGAGACAGACTCGGAAAAGCTGGAGTGGGCTCCTATCCGTTAACCGCAAACCTTTCTGCGTCTTAAGAAGTTACGACGTGACCTTTTTATCAAACTTTAACTGAAATCCCAAAATATTTTATTTTTTTCCTTTTGAGTTTTCTATTTCGACACTTCACTCCGTTCTTTGGTTGCACATTGCTGTTCGGTTAATCTTCGGGCTTTAAATGGCGCCGAAGTATGTTGGAAAATTCCCGGAAATCCTCTTTTCCGTACCAAAATTTTGCCCCTTTTTGCTCTGAAGGATTCCATTGGATTTATTTATAGTTTTTTTAAAGTTTAAAAGATAAAAATAGTTATTTTATCCAGAATAAATCTTATAATCTGGTATACTATGTATACATTCGCGATTTTCATTACATAGATGCTGTTTGACATGCAGAGAATAAAATGTGGATGTTCTAATTGTATAAAAATTGGTAATCCCCGACTGGAACGTGAAGAGTTTTTTTTACTTCAAGTTTAATTTCTAAAAAGAATTCAGCTTTTGCAAGAGGTAATATTTTAATAATAATACCGCGTCAATTTTATTTTTATTTTTGATAATGAGTATTTTTGTATTTTACGAAGGATAAAAATACTGTTTAATTTTTCTGAGTGGTATTCAAAAATAATTCGACACGATAGAGTTTTCTTATTTCTCTGAAATAACTGATTGTTAATTTTTGATAACTATCTTATACATCTTGCGAATTCTGATATAGACAGAATTTAAATGCATCTGACAGACGTTTAAGTTTATGAAATATTGACCGATTTTAAAATTTTATCGCGTCGAAAATAGTATTATCGAATATAAATTTTATCCATGAAAAAAATATTAACCTGTGAATTTTTTATCGTTAAGTTGATATTTATGTGGAAAATTGTATTCTTGTCGTTACTTTTCTAGGAGAAGAAGTGAATTGATAGTTAATATGTTTAAAAAATTAAAAAATAATTTTTCAATTTCAGCCTCATGGGTAAAATATGGATGATCAAACAACAACATCCTAATTAATAGGATATTGACAGATCAAAGGTCCAAGGGGAATGCAAGAGGCCTTTCCTTCAATGACAAAAGAAGCTAAACAATAGAGTCTGGTCGTGTTTATGCAAATGGGCATAGAGCGTCATGAGACACCCAGTAGCAGTATCCAAATGTCTCGTAGCTCATGTTTGTTCCTTGATAACGCTTGCAAATCGCATTAGAGGTGCCCCCCGGGGCCTAGATGCCTGGAATAGTGAGCGCGAGGCATGCATAGATGTATAATAGTTGTATCAAGGCCACTGGTGGTAGCATCAACATCCAACATCCAACATGGAGTTCCTCGAGAGGAGATCAAGGACCAGGAGCAAGGGATGGGGACAGGATCAGGCTCGAAAGCTGCAAAGCTGGCAACATCCACACGACATGCTTACCTCTAATTTAATGCGACGCGAGCTTCTGAGATCATCACGGCTCCACTCACTCGTCATGTCACCTCTCCCTTGATCTCACGCCGAAAACTTGAATCTTTATTCTGACACCTGATTTATCTCTTTACGAAACACGTTACACCTCCCCAGTCACGCCCGTCACCTCCTCTTTCTAAGCCTTTCGCCGTCCCGGTGTCTCGAATAATCACCTTTGATGTTAACAAGGATTTGTAGCGTGCCGAGGTACATCAGACTGAATCCTCTAAAGTGGATTAGACGGCGAGGAGGTAAATTTGAATTCACTAAAAAATAACACCAGGATTTTAAGGTTCAGCGTTGACTTTTTCTGGCTTTGATGGTGAAGTCGCTCCGGAAAAAGTTTAATATTTGGGCAAATATTGTTTGAGGAGGTCTTTGAGAGTTTTTTGGTGAAGTGGCAAGCACTAACGAGCTGCTGTTTGGTGGAAAGACGAGAATGTGGAATGCAAGAGAATGTGGAATGATGAAAGACACCAGTTAATTCCCTCTTCCATCGGTTTTCATTTTGAGAGCTCCTCGTGTGCTAAAGGATTAGTTTTATGCCTCCATTAGTCCTCAGGAACCGCAAAAACTTGTCTGACTTAATGGGCTATTCTACTTATTACTATTTAATTATACTTGTTTGCTAACATTTATAGTCTGGTGTCATTTTCTCGTTAACTTGAGCCTCGTGGGGAACTTATTTTTTTTTTTTATTGAACGGCTGTTTTCTGTACATAGGTAGAAGAACTTGGTAAGTGTTGAGAAATTCATAAATTTATTAATTTAGGAGTAAATATTTTTAAGACTTAATTAGTAACCATCAAACGAAAAATATTTTACTATGACAAGTATAGCTAAAAAAAGGAAAAAAAAGATCTACAAAATCTCAGCAGCATGTAAATTCACTGGTCAAAAAAGAGGTGTTTCTCCTAAAGTGCACTTTATAAAGCTGGAGCAAAAGGCCGAAAAAACAAGAGATTAAAATAAAATTTTAATTTTCATCGGAATCGCCGGAGCCGGAGCAGCTGGCAACTAATTTGAGTGCGTTGTAAGGTCGTGAAGTCTCGAGTGGTTGATGTGAGCTTAGCCGTAGCAGTTTTGCTGATTCGAGCGCGTGTGGGAAGAACAAACGAAAGAGAAACAGAAGCGAGATAACAAAGTATGGAGAAAATAGAAGTAGGACAGCACAAATTTGTAGAATAATCAAAAGGAATTATTATCGTATATAATAACAAGGGATGCAGAGCTTCTACTCCGGAGATATTAAAGCGGCTCTCGACGCATTTTCTCTGCTCAGAAACCCGTTGCTTCCATCATACTCCTCCAGCTACTAAATCTGATGCTCGACATTTAACTCCAGCCTCTACTCTGTTCTGTCCCACGTAATAACGAGGTTAAAAACAAAATCTGTCCTGTTATGTTTAGTTGTCTAGCTGTTCCTGCCATTTGAGGTCTGATAATTGAAGACTCTCAGTTTATATCTAATTCCACTTGCTCTAAAACTCCCATTATCTGAACTTTCCTAGGATATTCCGTCCTGTATGCTGTGCATTCACATCTGCAGACAATAATTATCCTGACATTTCAAATTGTACTTATACCTTTCCTTTTCACCCTCCCGGTTTTCTCGTCGCCCTAATTCATGTGAAACTTTTATAATTATAATTATATTTTCCGCAATGCAATTACTCTTCTCATTAGTTTTCATTTAATAGCGTATTCGTTTTCCCTGTGTCCATACCACAGGTCTTGCTAATTAATAAAATTCTTTTCATAATTATGTTAAATCCTCGCTTCATGGAACATTGATTTTTCAATTATTCTTCCTTTTTTTTTTTTTTTTCATTGTTCTCCATTGGGACATTATAATATTTAATTACATTATTGGAAATTCTGTTGAATTTTTCGATGATTTTTCAATTGTAAATATTTCATCAGTTCACACAAATGAGATTTAGAGTTTTTTTCAACAATTAAATTTTACATTATAAAAAATTTGTACCCTTAAATAAAATACTTTAACCACGAATTAAAAATAGTATTCAACACCCAACCAAATTCTACTGAATCGAATTACTGCATAGTTAACTAATTATTTGGTTACACCAAATTCCAATTGATAAAACTAAACCGCGTATTAATTAGATCCTTTGCAGCAAAACCCGCATCGAATTCCCAAATCTCCACAATATAAATAGAAACAAATGTAAAATGTTTTTATTTCTCCAAAATCCAAAATTTTCTGCCACTCTGCTCGACAAAAATCCAAACCACAGTCCATTATTGAAAGTGTTCAAATTCACCACTCGCTCATACGCGAATTTAAAAAAAATCTCCAGCTTTGCGGAAACATTTTAGCGTTAAATAATATATTAAAGAGCACATAGGAAAACGGAAAAGTGTTTTATGGGTAATATTGACTTCCTAATAGATGCCAGCAGAGGAGATTTTGACCACAAAGTATTCCGCAAACAGGAAACAAGCATTATTATAGTAGGTTTCAACTAGGACACAATTGTACGCTCCAATAGGTTTCGCATTCATCCACATACATTCCATTGGTTTTGCGTTTCACAGAAAACTCAACCCATTCCACTTCGCGCCACTATATATTCCCTTTTCACGACCCCCTCCTCCTAGCCCCGTCTCTTGTATTTGTGACGCAAGTGTACACCTACTTTCCACAGGATTCACTCGCATTTATGTGACGCTGGCAACCGTAAATATACAATTGTCCAGAGGACGTGTATGAGCTATAGCACAAATATATACTTGGTTAGGCAGTTGGGAGTCTATATATTTATATATATATATATGAAGGGGAGAGTACAATATGGTACAGAGCGGTCAGGAGAAAATTTAAAGGGTGGACAAAGAGAGAGAGAGAGAGGGAGAAAATATAGGTTGCACTGGGAGAGAGAAACGAATTTATACGCGAATACGGAGTCAATTCAATCAATTGGCCTGGAACTGCACAGTACCTGGTGTACTGCAAACCTATTTGCATTTACTGTCGGCCCTGCTCATCGCAATCCACCCGACCAAACGGAAATTAATGTGTTAGACTTGTAATTGCTAATTAAAAATGTTATATCGCTGTAAAAACATTTTATTTTGGCGTATTGTTAGTTTTTACGCTTAATTAATTTCATTTGAATATTTTAATTGTTGAAAAAAATTTACTAGTGAATTAACGAAAAATTACTGGTTGGTATTTTTAATATTAAAAAAAGTTAAAAATAATCATCATAAATATTTTCAGCGTCAATATGTTTGTTGGAAAAAAAAAAAAAAAAAAAAAAAATGAAAAACTTTAAATGAGTATGCGAAACAATAGTCTAGACTTTCCGGTGGTTTACCAGGGTTCATTTTCGATAAATTTTTTCCGTTGGATTTTCGACGACTGCGGATGTTGTAGATGTATCGGGAATGGATGTCTCGCTAGAATTTTCTTTATTCTTGTCTCTTTTGTTCGACAAGTCACATTCATACCCGCGTATATACATACATAGAAATATATATGAGGGAAGGTAAGGGGAAATTCTCGAAACGATTCACTTCCGGCATTGCGAAACAGGAACGATGAGGAAGACCACGTAATCGGATCGGAAAGCACTTTTTAGAGTATACCTATATGGGAGGAGAAAATACAGAGCCAATAAGTTGAATGGCGATCGAAAACGATCTGTAGTCGATTGGTTCCTGCCGATTTAACCCGTTGACTCGTCTTGTCACTCGTAAAATGGCTTCCTCCAACCGATAAATTTTACATCAGTTGCTGTTGAATCTATCCTCTCCAAAATAATTTTCTCATATGGCCAAATCAAACATTTAACGACAGATAAAATTCTTAAAAGCAATTAGAAAATTGTAAATGTTATTATTTCAACACTGGTGTGTATAAAAAATTGTAGATAAAATTTTTTGACGAGATCTCAATAATTGTCTAGGTTTAATCAAATTTGTTTCAATTTTTATCGTTTCAATTAGAAAAAAAAAAAATAATTGACCAAGTGATTGGTGGTCTTGTTGCGATCGGAGTATGATTCAGTATTTAAAAAATGGAGGTTGTTCCGGAAAAGTGAATCGCAAACTCAGCCTGTTTCGAAACGATCTTTCGCCCTGGGGCTTGGCTTCATCACGAAACGGATTGAAATCATCGAGGCGTAAGCTGCTCGAACCTCCAACAAACGCACACGTACCTACAAATAACTTTAAACTCGATGAATTCATTCTCTACACCTCCTCTATCCTCTAGTAGGTCTGTAGTCTGTAGTTTGGTGCTCTGTCCCACAACGCACACAAATTCCCGCTCAACTCAATAAAGAGGTGTGAGTGAGCGCAGAAGAGAGAGAGAGACAGAAGAGAACGAGATTGGTGGTGTGAATGAAAATATGAAGCCGTGGCCCGGAGAAAATTGCGCTTGTTCTTTATCGTTCTCTCTTTATCTGGCTCTCGAAATCACTCGAAAATGCAAAACACTCGACCGACAGAAAATCGAGATAGAGAATTCGGTAAAAACAAAAAGTTCGTTTTTTTATAAAAAAACTTTCGGCAGGACCACGTGAGTCTCAACTGAATAGTCAAAGCTTTAGTTTTACTTTTAAAATTCATCAGCTCTCGACATTTTTAACTAAACTCTCGAAAAATAAAAATAATCGAAAACTTGGTTACGAAAATATTGAAGGTAAAAAGTTTTATATAGCTCCGGGATTTTTGTATGAAAAATTAATCACGCTTTTATTATTTCCATGTCTCTAAAATAAAACTCGAATTTTTTTTTACGATTACTTTTACAAAGTCAGCTTATGATTTTTTGAATTGTGCAGAAAATTTCCTGAAGCATGAGTACCCACACGGATTTATCACATATGTGAGCTCTGAGATCACATGTGTGGGACATATATGACAAGAGATTCTCGAACACAGACTTGTGGGTATTCATTTTGAAGGGAATTCAGTGCTCTGTGAGGTAGACATGACGAAAAATTTATTACTCTAGCTGAAGAAAAAATGGTCAATCCCTAAGAAGAAGGGGTTCGATCTTCTAGTGATGTAGAGGGAATAGAAATGGAAAGGGCGGCTCGATTCCCTCGACCGAGCTAATTTGTCCGAGGCCGAATGCCGAGACACATTTACTGTCCACGTAGCCGGCCGTTCTTCTCTGTACGTCTGGCAAAACTCGCGCTCCATCACTTGGGCCTTCGCTCACTCAGCGTCACCTTCTGTCGCTCCTGCTTGACGATAAACTTTTAATCTTCGCTAATTCGGTTGTCTTCTCGTTTATCAATGGTCAATCGTTGGCTCCTTCGATCAATCCTTTTTATTTATTTTTTTTCTTTTCTGTCTCGAGACTTGTTTTGTAGAAAATTTGTTGGTTTAATTTCATTGGAAAAATTATTGATTTAATTTCATTAATAATCAAAATTTTTTACCAATAAAATTTATTAATAGATAAAAAACAATAACATAATTGATAAATAATTTTGTTAACTGTGAATAAATTTTTTTATCATTGTAAAAGTGCAATGGTTCGTATTTTAAAATTGGCAACAACGAAAAAAAAATTTCGCATTTCTCTTGGTGTAATAAATAAAAAATTATTCAAAATGATTATTATAAAATTCAGCAATCGAACTTGCGGAAATTGAAAATTTAAAAAAAAAAAAGGTCCGTATAAATATATTTATATATAAATATGAATAGAATAATAGTCGTCTGGTGATAGAGAGCGATTTAGTAGCAATTTCCCGACGTCCTAGTTCTCGATTTTGAATTGAATTGACAACCGCCAGGATCTCCTCCCCCAACACGGCATTCATGCATTAATACATTCATAGATCCATACATCGAACTATCAGCGTCTATCCGGCAAACCGATGCCAGCAGACACATAGACACATAGACACATGGATATACATATTCACATATCACATGTGTGGCTGGGAGATAGTAACGCATACGCGGATATGAAATGTGGCCAGGAGGATTGGAGGATTGGTTGTAGCTTATAGCTTGTATTATAGTTGGATAGAGAGCTTCAATTAGATTTCAATCGGCTGGCATTGAACATACCGCGTTATGTGTAACATAACAACCTTTGCCGGACTGCCGCGGGCGCTCAAATTATAACAAGATTTAACCCATAAAGCTACGTCATTTCAACCTCGAATAACTCCGGCCCTGCATGCGCATACAAATTCTCGCTAGACATTTACACTTCATCAGCATACGTTACAGTCCTTCACTGTAAACTCTAGCTTTATATCCGTGCAAAACAATATTTTTCCTTTCCAGATTGGAAAACATTTTTGATATGGTCGAATATGTCCATATTTAATTTTTTTAGATTTCAAATAAGAGTTAATGGTAAAATAAAAAAATATTACAACTCTAAACCGTTTGAGGTTTTTCTTTTCTTACTTTTTACACTCATGAAGTATAATTATTATTATAAGAATGGTCATTGTTTCTATTATCATTATCATTATTTTTTAACTTTGTTCAGCGAAGAAAATGTTCCGTAGTTCCGACGGCGTTTCCACTTACCAGTTTCTACTTAGCTCGGTAATTTTTGCCGGGAACTTTCGATCTCCGAAGCCACCGAAACTTTTTTTATTATCCCCAAACTAATCATACTCCACATGCTGTTTAGAGCTCTATTTACTTTCATTATCCCCATGTGCCGTTTTAACGCTTGGGTTATAGTCTTTTTTTTTTTTTCTGGTGAGAGCTTTCAGCCTTCACCCTCACGGTAATGACATTACTCTGTGTATATAAATAAATATATACGTCTATATACTACTTGGACAACTTTTTATTAAATAACTAAAGCTTATCCGTCAGGAGTTCATTGAAATCAAAAAAACAAAATTGAAATATAGCAATAATAAATAGTTATTTGTAGCAAATAAGTGAAATTTGGAAATAACAAAAGTTCAATATGGCGATGTTCATCTTTCGAACTAATGATTTTAAGATTTGTTTCAGAACGATATTTTTTAGAACATCTTAAATTTTGTGAACAATATTTAACATTTCTAAAAATGAGATTGAAATCACAAACTTGGTATTTTTAAAATCAACAAGCAAAAAAGTGGGATTTTCCATCTAAATTTGTTACCTTTTTCAATCATAAATTCATCTGAAAAAGTTAAAAATTCAGAAAGCTCGTGATTCGCGTTTTTGTTGGGACAATTTCAACAGTGCACGTTGACGTGGACCAGTAATCCGTTTTTCGTTCGATACACAACTCAGCTCGACAGATATTCCAGTGGAAATCTCGATGTGGAGTGTATATAGTATACTCCACAATATTTCCACGGGCAATAACAATATTTCCAACAATAACTCGAGATATCAAAGAAATCAACGCCACGTTGATTCAACTTCACTGGTAGACTGGTACACGGGAATTGCCAATTGTGTACATTTCAACGGCATACCTCGTCACTGTCATATTCTTTTCTCTTACATTACATATCCTTCTTCTTCTCCTATCCATTTTCCTTTAATTTCCGACTTTCACGGTGCCTCACTCGTAGTGTATATCTGAAGTTATATCTGGAGTTAGTCTAGTTCCACCATTACCTTGATACTTCTGCACATTCTTGATAATCCTGGCGAACTGAGCAAGCTAGTTGGAATTAGAGCTTCAAGCTGGTTTCGAAGAGTGCAGTGCATCAGACACTCATCAAGCACAACAAAAGTAGACGCAGACGTTCACGATGATGACAGAAGCTACCTACTACCTACTACATACACTTTTATCCTCCATCTTTATCGTTATTTTTATCTTCTCCATTTTAGTTTTTTTCTACATCAGACGTGGCATTTTTGTTTCCCCGAGTACTCTCGTGCCTTCTTCCTGGCTGGCAGTTTTGCTGTTCTACTGTAGTGGTTCTCGAGCTGCCAGCAACCATTTCTTCCGAGCTGTCACCGGGCCATTCGTAGATTGTGCTCCTCTCGGTCTCTTCCTTCACGTCGTCGACGCTTACAAACGATCCTGCCTCGCCATCACCCGCTAGACAAGGGACGCTGAGAATCAGGAAGGAAAAATCATTTCCTCGTGACGATGAAAGCGAATCCAAATCCCATTTTAAGTTCACCAACAGCAAAAAATTTATTTCCCTTCAAATTCTCAAAAGAGGACATGTTTTAAATTATAACTTGTTAATTATAATTGTAATTGTTTTAGACTTTAATTTCAGACTTCAACTCTAAGAGGGTCAACACACCATAAGTAATTTTAAAAGTTTAATTTTTTTCATATTGAAAGTGTACTGTAGAGAGAAAAATCATTTCTTCCGACAGGAATTTAATTTTGAAAATTGGGCACCAGGGCGAAAAAGAGTTGTTGGACCGAATTTGCTCATCTAGCATGCGTGATATACACAAATCGTTATTAAAAAAGTCTTTGAAGATTTAGAGGACTTGAATAATAGATGAGGAGACAATAGTGTCAAAGAAAAACGGGGATGGGTGGGAGCTGAGAGAACACACACGAGCATACACGTAATTTGATGCCAGGAAGGATGATGATGATGACCCATTGTTTGACGTCACCGGAGAGAATTTCTTTGGTGTGTACATCTTGTCTGGGAGAAAACACGTACAAGATCCACCGGGTATGCTGTTGCCGGGTGTATAACGTTTAATAACCATTCAAGTTCCAGCTTTACGCCCGTTGAGTAGTCCTTTTGTTAGCCAACCAACGCTCGGGTTTTTTATTTTGGTCTTCAAAGAGACCAGAATTGATGTCGGCCTTATTTTTTCGCTCTATTGTCAGTCTGTTTTTTTTTTTTTTTCCTTTTTGTTTTGGGAGTATTATTCCTTGAGAACTGTTTATTAAAAATCTGTTTGTTGGTCCAACTTTAGCACAAATTCGATTTTCAATTTTATACTTTTTTGGCTAAAATCATTTATTATTAAAATTCTTTACAACCTCGCTCTGTATTTATCGATACACTCGAGTACCGACGAATAATAAATAAAATGCTTTTACATGTCAGAATAGACGCTTTTATAATTTAATTTCAAATTTTTTAGCGCAGAATCGGGAAATATTTTGAAATGCGGGGAATTTTTTTACAAAGGATGTCTAAAGTTAAAAATTTCCAGTATTTATTATTGAATTTGTGGAAGTTAATTGAGCCAAAATATGAGAACAGCGAGACAAAGGTCAAGCGGTAGTCAAAATAGAAGTTCACTTTTCAAAGCGACTGAAAATTTGCCGAGTCGCTGAAAAGAATGCGAACAGTGAAATTCTGGATGAATTCCGATGTGAAGACTAATGTAACAAATAGATTTCTATAAAATTCCATCAGATAGATAAGTTAAATCCCTAGAAAATTAACTAAAAATAAATATCAAAGTTATTCAATTTAATTAAACAATATTTTTTAATATAATAAAATTTCAGCTCTGATTATTTGAAATATTCGGTTCGTAAATTCCGGTTGGTAGATACACATTCGACAAGAGGATTTTTATTTTAAAGTAATTTACTTTGGTAGTTGGTTTTTATTATTTTGATTGTTAGGTATTTCAGCGTATAGCGCATAACATCTGTCTGAAAGTACTTGTCTGGGCTTGGGAACGAAACGTCGTCTCAGATCTCAGAGTGCGCCACACGTCCCAGACGTAACAAGGCTTTCGACTTTATATAAATCTTTATACAGAGACAGAGATGGTAGATATTTTCCGCTGTCATGTTTGTATCTATAAGACTCTACGTGACTTATTTACTTTATTCGATAATATTTATACTGAATTTTTTTTCTCCTGCAGCTGAGTCCTCCCTCGAATAAGAATCCAAATTTGTAGCTCCTCTACTTTTTTCTCCGCACTTCTATTTGCTTATTTATTTTAAATTAAAATCAAAATAATGATTTTATTAATGCACAGAAGACAATAGATACCGTGGGAAAAGAAAAGAAAAATGTAACACCGACTTGGAGGAAAGCCTGAGGCTAACCAGTAACAAAGGCCTACCAGGGCCCAGCATCCACCAGGTAAGAGCTATTGGATAAAGTTAACCGTAGTTTGTAATAGAAACTAAAGAGCCAAGTTTTAAATGCACCCCGTGCTGAAAATTTCTTCCCAGCTTGGCAAATATTAATTTATAATTCATTTTTCCTGCTTACAAAGGACGATATATTACAATACTTTGGATGCTCCTTGATTTATTAATACTTTTACAAATTTTTTTTTTAACTCTGAAAAAAGTTTATTACTTTACAACTTTTTTTCATTTTTATCTGGTGTGCAGTGCAGCTGTACAGAGATAGAAGGTGTACAATTAAGAAATTCAATAAGTTAGAGAAGTAATAAGGAAGGAAGACTGAGCCATTGATCCGATAGTTTAAATTGTTTCGTAAAAAGAGCTCTGCAATTACCCGCGACTAGTACCAGAGAGTATCAACGTTGAATTCTTAACGAACAGCAATTATCGTTATAACTGTATAAAATAATAAACCGATAATGATACTAACAATTGGGAATTATTTGATAGCTTCTCAACTTTTTTTAAAAGTTCATCCGATAATTTTTTTTTTTTTTTTTCATTCTTCATTTTTATTATTGCAGAGGAATTATCTTTAAAAATAAATTTATCTAACGTTTCAAGATTGTAATGGATGTATTCCCAAATTTTATTTAAACTAAAACTTTGTTTTTTGGGAATTGGCACGAATGCAAATGTGTGGAGCAAACAGAAAAAGTATCCAGTGGAAAAAATAAAAAAAGGAGGCTTTTCGGGTGAATAATAAATGAGAGCGAGTTAAATGTAAATTAAGTGATGTATGGAATAGCAACGGTCAATAATGTAATTGTTTAAGCAGATCAAACGGGGGGCCAGGGTGCAAATGAAAGCATATGGTTGAAGTTCATTGGATTCATCTCTGGAGCTCTCGAGCCAATGTCAATTACAATAGAAATGCTACTACTGTGAATTCAACCACACTGCTAAACGTAATTATCCCCGTACGTTAATCATCTCTGGGTTAAAAGAGGGGGCAGAGGTGCGACGATAAAAGGGAAATATGCAGTCATATAGAAACGATAACGACCTAGTTAACCTTATATTACTTTTGGACGCATCACATATTTTGCTGTAATTGGTAGATGTTTATTTTGATTGTGCTGTTTTATGCGACCGTATTTTTTAAGACACAATTAAGATTGTTTTGTTCAATTTTGGTTACAAGACTTAATTATTAATATCATTTTTATTCCATTAAAAAAATAAAGATGATTAAATCGATTTAAAAATAATAAAACTTTGAATAGTGCTCTTAATTCTCCCTTTTGTTAACCTCCTCGTAGTTTATTGTACATAGAGTTTAAAGTTTAAAGTTTGGTAGTCCTTATGCCGATATCTCGCAGAGTAGAGTACATCCGCCGTAGTCTAGCGAGGGTTAACAAAAGAAAAACTCGAGTATAAGTATAAGTATTCTATAGTTTTAAGTAGAAATGAGTCTGCAGAAGACTAAGGAGTGGGTTTAGAAAAGCAATCAAAGACGTGCTGTATCTTCCGGTTGTATCTTTTTAAAAGT
Source organism: Cotesia congregata (assembly GCA_905319865.3). Taxonomy (NCBI): domain Eukaryota; kingdom Metazoa; phylum Arthropoda; class Insecta; order Hymenoptera; family Braconidae; genus Cotesia; species Cotesia congregata. The sequence goes on along the minus strand of CAJNRD030001123.1, from coordinate 304,370 downwards.
CCCATTCTGGACCGGTCTGGGCTGTATTTACTGGTTACTTTTTAGCTCAAGCTCGCTTCGACACTGCACACCTTAACAGGGGGTTGAAACTATACCAACCGTCTCGATGTAGTTTACATACCGATATTTTTCGAGCAAACATATCCTCGGGTTCTGGCCCTTCACCAGCGCTTTGTTACGGAACATCCGTGATCTTCGAACCGATCGACCGGCTTGCATTATATATGTATGTACACTTCATAGATATATATGCATGAATGGGTATCAAAACTTATATCGAGTTTTGTGTACACAAGCAAAAAAACTTATTCTCACCTCGGACGGAATTTATCGGAAACCGATTTACTGAGGACATATTCCAACAGTTTGATAGTTATACCCGTCTATTCTTGAACTCGGTAATACTGCTCGATACAAGGGTTAAATTGCTTTTTTTTTCATTTTTTTTTAGAGTTCCCGTGTGTTTTATCTCCACTTGGATATTCTCCAGGACAATATATCTGTTGTTATTTTATAAGTGGTAACGATGTTTTTTTTTTTTTTTTTTTTTTTTTTTTTCATGCATACTTGGCTCACAAAGCAAAGCAACGGCCAGGATATATTTGGAATTTTAAAACCAGACAAACATTGGGTTTGTTTTTTCTAAAAACTGCTTTCGATGGCATTTTTTTAGAGATAAACAACAATAAATAAGTATAAAATGGTTTCAATATGGAATTTTACAGCAGTAATCTCAAAAAAAGCATAAAAAAATTTTTTATCATACACTAAAAGAAGTTTTCTTTAAATTTTACTGTTAATTAAATTGATAAGGAAAATTACTGGATAGTATTATAATCGTGGGACTGGGGCGTTTAACTTTGTTGCCTTTTTTTTTTTTTATAAGCCGAATAAAACAAATTGGTGTGTTTATACAAATTTATAGCTAAGAATCAAATAGCTGGTAAATGGTTGACGTAAAAAGGTTAAAACTTACCAGGATCGGAGGATGGATGAGCTCGGGTGAGTCTGCAGAGCTGCAGGGGGAGATAACGCGTGTCCGCTCTCGGGGGTGATTTCGGAGGTGGCGGGGTCGCACTTAAAAACCCTCGCTGAAGCTCCCAACCGACTTCTTGAATTATTGAGGCCTTTCTAAAGTACGGCGTCACTTCTCGGAGATACTTGACTGCAAAAAAAAATTTTAAAGCCAAATTTAATTAAAGTTCAAATTTATAGAATAAAATTTACAATTTTAAAATAAAATAAAATTTTCACAGGACAGAATATTGAACGATCTAATTTAAATTCCAAATCTTGTAGCAAGTCTTCCAACTCTTGGACAAGTTTATATTTACTTTTGTAATTAATGTTGACATTTAAGTGTTTAATACATCCATAGAGGGAGATATAAAAAGTAACGCGTGCTCGAGTTATATTGCTCACTAAAGTCCGAGAAATAAATCTATTTTATGATGGACATTTAACGATATTAGAACAATACACGTCGATTTATTTTTAAATTCTCGTAAATATTTTTCAGGGTCTGTCCTCTTTCTTCGCCTCGAGCAGAGCTTCTTGCTTCTTTCATTTATTGAACACTTTCAGTACTAACAGCTCCACTTCTGCTATTCTATTCTCTTCTGGGTGTTTCTAGTCACTTTGCGTCGTAAAATAGATCATAAATTCGAAACAATTTCCGAACTAATACTCTCGTTTAATCGTCAGTAAATGCCAATTGCTATTTTGACAGATATATTAACTGGTTTTAACTATTAATAATCTCTATTTACACCTTTTTATCACGTACTCTTTAAATTTATAACAATAATAATAATTTTGTAGAACAATTAATCCTTAGATTGTACAAAAATGAAAATTCTTTGTTTGAACTTTGATAAATAATTAAACCTAGAAATAATAAAAAAGCAATTTGAATATTTAACTTGAAATAAAAGGAATAAAATTCGGTTTAGTTATGCAAACTCCGAGGAACTTTACAAATTGATGTGCACTAAAACTTTTCTATTGATACCCTTTTTTGTTTACAAAACAAAAAAGTTTTAAAAAAATGTATAAAATTTATTTTTATTCCCTTACAAACGAGCGTTGTTTGTCACGAGTTAGTTCCTGTTTCGCTGGTCATCCTGACTCTATATAATATATCTTGCCATTATTATATTGTTATTATTTATTTATATAATATAAGAAGTGATAAAAAATCATTGAATATTTAACTAAATTAACCAGTAAAAAATAAAACAATTCAAATCCACAAAATCAATGGAATGCAAAGCAATTAATTCTAGTATCAATTAAATTAACTTGCCTGGGACTTATCAGTCTGCAGAGCACTACCTGCAAAATGATTTAGCCATTGTCTCGGGAGTTACGCGGCAAGAAATTTAATAGAGAAACGCACCGGAGAACGGATGAAACAAGATAGAAGGCAGGAACGGAGAGACGGGAGTGGAATTCTGATTGTATCGTATCCAGGCAGATGATCCAATATGCCTGGCATAACGGCGTTCTAGCCATTACGTGGAAGCTCCAGCCCAGCTTTTACCGCCTATTATACCTCTACTTCACCTTCCCCTTCTAGTACCGCACCCGCAGTTTCGACTTTTCTTGTTCCCTGTCTGACACCCGAGTACCCTCTGCAGGCGGCAAGCTGGCTCAACATTTCCCTAGATTCACTAGATTACGCCATCACCATCACATCAGACTTTCCTGATTGAATACATCAGCATTATTCATCACAGTAGACCCAAGCTGGTATTCTTCTGCGGGTTTTAGCTCCCATTGATACCTTCTATTGGCCTCCAATAGGAAGATCAAGATCACCAATCCGATTCTTCTACTTCTACTTCTCTAGAGGGAAGTTTGCAAATCAGACTCCAGACTAAAATTCCATACCAAGGAGATTTTTGGACTGGCACTTGTATACTTCTGCATGATCATGGGAGGCAGCATCCAGTCTGGTAGTTTTGGTTCTGCCCGGGTAGTCTCGATAAAATATGAGCTGATGGTTGATAGCCCGGTTATACTGGGCAAGTTAACTCTAGTCACGTTCGTGCATCATTTGCAATCGGTTTGATACTCCCCATAGCTCTGTACCTACTCTATACCTACAGAATTTATAGATAAATAATACGGACCTTTCATGCTCAGATCCATCGTTCTAGGCTTTACAAATACACTCTTTCACTTAACTTTTCTTCCAACCATCAATTCTTTATATACTGACATCATTTTTGTCCAAATATTTTTCATAAAATTTGTCTTTAGTGTACTTGTAATCTCGAAACAAATACTGATTGCGTACTAGTTGAATAAATAGACAATGTAACTCACAAAAGAATTAATTATCAAGCTAGAAAAAACGTGAATGAAATAAATTGACCGTCAATGAAACCGAAATTGAATTCATGGAAGATAAATCCGGCAATAGATCTGGCAATTTAAAAAACATAAAAGACAATGACAGTTAGTTGATAGTCAGACAGTGAGATATCTCACACGCTTACACACTAATGTAACACCGATAAAGACCGCCCGGTTATGCCGTCAATGCTCTCCACGTGTATGTCCGCGAGGTGCTTTACATTCGACGTTTCGCATTCTACATATCAACATTCTACATTGTACGTCTATATCTGACTGCGCACCCACTCGCCACCCAGTTCGCGATCAGTCTCACACGCAGTTACACCCCCACATGCGAACCAGGATAATCCCTTTAACAGTAGAGGAGTGAAAACGTGGATCGCGGATGAGAACTGGCTGGAACACCAGCTAGTATCTATTACAAGCAACGTGCTCGGATTTTTAAAGGCCCTTCTCGTTCCTCCCTTTGCTATTTTCCACGTACAGAATACGTACAGACACTAGAGGAGTAAAGAGAATGAGTGTGAGTGTGAGCGGACGTTGATATTCGACAGGCGTACATTTTGACGAGAGGTTTTCATGCGAGAAGAGAAGGACGCATGTGTCGAAGCCAGTAGATGACGCGTTCTATACGTGTGAGTGTATGTTTAGCTGATCCGGGCTGATCCTTTTCCCATTATCCATGTCACATGAGAATGAGCTTGAAAGGTTTATTACCAACTAGACCATATCCGCCGGATCATTTATATCTCTCGGTACGAATTAATGCCGGTCTTTTATAGTTCAATCTCTCTGATATGCTGTGGTGTCTATGTATGTATACAAGTGTAGGAGGAAGTCGACCGCGGGGGTGATAGATCAACTGACCTTTATCCACATTTTATCTGCTGCTAGCGATATAAATTTCAAGGAAAAAGAACAGATCTTTTTTTTTTTTTTTTTTTTTTTTTTTTTTATTTTATTCACTTTATTCATTTGACGCGGAACTTGTGATGTTCTCATGGCTGAGCCCGTTGTCGCCAGGAAATGGAGATCCAATTTGCAGCCTTGTTTCTTTCTGGCATTGAGGAGCAGTCGCCTGGACTTTAACCTCCATTCAGAGTCAATCGAGCTTTTGTTCGACGTTCATGAGTAATTTTTGTTTTAATTTTGATTACCGGTGATTCATGGGTTCTTTTCTAGTAAATAATAATTATTTTATATGTCTACAATTTTTATGACGCTAATTGTACTTTTCAAAACTATGTAAAAATATAAAAATATTTTTAAATATTAATTATACATTTAAAAAATAAAAAAAAAAATAGAAGAAAAAGAATGAAAAGAAAAAAAAAAGGATTGATAGGAAAAGGAATGGGATGAGTGTATGTGGAATAGATATGAGTAATATAAAAGCGAATGGTGAATGGATGAGGAAATAGCTAGGAAGTAAGCAACCGAAAGGAGGAAAAGAAGAAAATACTATAGATCTCTGGGATAGTCGATCTCGGGCGGAAAGTATAAGAGGGTGAAATGGGTTTTCTTGGAAAGGAAAAGGGCTTAACTCAGAGGATGTGTGGTTTTCTCAGCACAGTATCTCAGTAGTATTTCGTGTGTGTAGCATGTAGTGTACACTCAGTATATATTCTATGTATAAAATAGTGTAGAGTACCGTGCTCTGGGGTAAAGGAGTATAGCCGTACCGATAGTTCGACGGGCACGAGGAGACCGGGATATTGGTCCCATGACGACCGACGAAAGCGTTCTTGGAATATCATTCTCTTTTATCTAAACTACCCAGTACCCACGTCGAATCTCGGATAACCACTACGGTCACTTTACGGAGGAGCCCAGGAGCACGCCTGGAGAAATACTGCAAGCCCAGTACTTTTATTTATTTTATAATCATTTTATTAACCTACATACATTTTGTACATTTTTTATTTTTTTCTTTCGTATCAAATATTTTTTCAGTAAAAAAATTCACTTGAGACAGCCAATTTTTATACGTGAAAATATATAACGAATTTTATAAAAAATATGAACAATTTTAAAATCCTATAATTAATTAAATTAATACTTAATGACAAATAAAATATTTTCCTATTATTTTTAGAAAAAAACTGATCTGAGCCCAGGACTTAATGAAACAATTAAAATGTAAATTTAAAGAACCAATTTGTTTATTATTGCGTAATTAGAGAAACCGGCAGGGAAAAGGTTAGGATAAATAAATGGGATTAGGAGAGACATTATTCAGCGGGTTAAAAAGTCTTAACAGCCTTCAACAATCTCGAGCGAGTGTGTGCTGGCTAACGGTATACGGATTCTCGAGGGCGTAGTCCCGGTTAGGTACGGCGCTGAGGGAATCGATACCGCAATTTATCGTTCACCGAGACGCAACCAGACAGCAGACCACGTTGGCTGTTTGTCTCACGACGCTCTGAACCATTTGTTTACGCAAAGAACCGAGATGCAGTTCTGTTCCATTCTCGTTCCCATTCCCACCCCTCAGCATCTTTTTTGTTCCTCGTCTCTCATCCCTCACTCCTCGGCTCTTTTTCTCCGAAGACCTCGACCCCGTTGCGCCCAAAGTAAAAATACAATCCCATGAAAACAAAGGCGGACAAACAACCTGCAATCACAACTTTTATTGTCTTATTTTATTAAAAATAAAAAACAAACAGGTTAAACTGTTTTGAACTTTTGAACCTGAATTACTGTTTTATTTTTTTTTGTAATTATACTGATAAGAAAGTTTAGTAATTGTTAATAAATTTATTCAATAATTTATTAATTATAAGATATGATTTTTGAATTTTTAATTAATGAATCTAATTAAAAAAAATTATTTATTATTAGTTAATAAACTTTATCACTAAATCCATCTACTAGCTATTATTATTATTATTATTATTATTATTATTATTATTATTATTATTATTATTATTATTATTATTATTATTATTATTATACAGAATAAACTTGAAATAAATTACTGTGATTGAACAAAATTGTGAATATTTTCCAGCCGAGTTGAGAATACACAGATTGAAAATAATAATAAAAAAGAAAAAAAAGTAGCAAGATTTGCGAAGCTATTGAATTTAATGGGAACATTAGTGAGATCAGGGCAACGTTGATCGCACGTCATCAGAAAATTCACGTGTGTACAGACTTCTGGCAATTTTCCAGTGAAATAGTTATCAACCCCGAAATCAACGAATTATCTAGCACTTGGGCTAGCTGTGGCGCGGGTACGGGAATATAGAGATATATACGGGGGAGGTGTGTGTTAAAGCATATTACCAATCTAGTATATCATCCAGCGCACCACTCACTGTGAATTTTCTCCAAACCGAAAAGTAATTCATGTATGTAGAAATACCCGCATGTCGATACATATATACGTATATATTTAAAAGGGGAGAAGGGATGTTGAAATATTCGGCTGCACATCGAATTCATTTCGCGTGCTCGCTTGGATTATCCGGCATCGGAAATTTCGTTATCGCTGCGCCGATCGAATCGACAAATTGCCGGTGTGGGACGACGCTAACGCTTCGTTCGATCGCTAAATTATCCAAATTCGTCCCTTTTTTCCCGCGAATTTCTTTTTTGCAACGTCAGTTTTATTCTTCACTTTATTATTATTTTTTTACGCTAAAAAAAAATATACGAAAAGATAAATAACAGTCGTAATATTATGGTTAATGGCTCTTGAAAACAAACTTGATATTAATTTAAAAGTATCTGCCGAAAAAAATCAAATTTTTAATGAAAACAGCGAGAAAATACCGGAGGTCGGAGTTAATACTTTGGAGAGGGTTTCATCGCAAAAAAATAAAAATCGAGATACGAAATCTTGGAAAAAATCGTTTTAAGAAATAACGTAGCTTATTTCTGTGTATAGAAAAAGGGCGGAGGCATTTAATCGGGTAGGAGCGTCTTATCTTGCTTATCTTAGCCGATGTCTGCAGAGGAAGTAAAATTAAAAGGAAAGCAAAAAATAAAATTAAAAGCCAATCGAAAGGAGCATTCTCCCTCCTTTTATTTTTTTATTTTTGGTAAACGAAGAGGGTGCTTAGCGGACCTTTTTCCATCCTCTCGAAGCTTCCTCTAATGCCCATTATTTTAACCCACCCTCCTCTATCTTTTCCTGAAACTCTCGAGAGAAATTACCGCCGATTACCACCGCGATTCCTGTCCACAATTGCAATTCAAAAGCTTTCGAGCATCCTGGGTGCTGCTAACGCTCTGCGCTTACATTTAACCCAACATCAACACTGTCAATTTAATAATACAAAGCTTCTTACGCTTCCTTTCTATTTTCAAAGCAATATAATTATTATATAGTCGGATTTCCCCTGATGCTTATTCGTCAATTTGTTTTAGAAGTAATATTTTATTGTTTATTATTATTATTACTAACTTATTCAATGTCTTGATTTATTCGATAATTTTTTCAAATTTTATTGAGTTGCTCGGAGAAATTTTTTTAGTTTTTATCCTCTTGGATTTAAATATTTTTATCTATAGTCGATAATATAGTTTGCAAATAATTTTTAGTTTAAAATAAATCCGAATCATTAATACATCTTGTAATTACACAAAATTTCTATCAACTATCACTTACTCAAGTCTAAACAGTTCAATGAATTTGAATTCAAAACAGAATTTCAAAACGACGAGCGTAAATTCAGTGATTTGATAGATCCGAGCAAACAAAGCAAAATAATTAGACAAAACAACCGATACTGATATATATATATAAATTAAACACTAACAGATTACAAAGCGATAAATATTTGGAAGCAGCACTCTACAACCGAGCGATATTATTATTATTATTATTATTATTATTATTATTATATACTATATACTATCCACGATCGACAATTCAAATCGAGACGAAGTGCCGGAGAATATTTGGTCGTTCGGTCGAATTAGTCGAAACCCGCGCAAGTATACAGAGAGCGCGGATGATGAGTAATCTACAGGCAATTCACAAAATTACATCTACCCCGCGGTCAATTCAATATAATACTCATACCAGCACTCTCTAAATCAGAAAAATAAATATATTAAACAACCCCACACTCGCCTGGATAATAACATATATATTCTCAGATAACACTATCCATTTAAAATAATTTATGAAGCGCCAACGCCGTATCAATAAAATTTAATATCCAATTATTATCATTATCATTATTATTATTATTATAAATTATTATTACGCTACTGTTCACCGCTAATTGTTATTAAATATTCACTACAGTAATTCAATCCCGTTAATATACTCGTGAGTGTAAAGTTATTTTTTTATCCACCTTCTATTAGTTAATAGCACATGTGGGAGCGTGTTTGAGAATGTGTGTTATTATAGTTAGTGTTAAATTTAAGAATTTAATGGTAATACATGCGTGCACTTGGGCAGCTCTTCATAAAGGTCTACGGAATGTTAAGTAATAAATAATCCCGGTCATAAAAGCTTATCAGTTTATCTTGGATATACATGATTGTGTGAGTGTGAGAGTGTGTAGGAAGGTAGGAAGCCATAGGGTTCTTTGTCCGAATTTCCTGGCAAAGCAAGCAGTGCCCACTTGCTTTCTGTATTCTGGTCTCGGAACTCGGTACTCTTCTTAGAAATACACGGAGACGTGAAATGTTTGAGAGTTTTGGTAAATGTTATTCCTACTCTGTTTTGTGTATATACGTCCGCCAGACGGATAAGAACAGTTTCAATGTTTTTTTTTTCGAGATATAATTGAGTTTTATCGTGTCAGAAATTTTCGGTCATTCTTTTAAGAAGATAATAAAAATTACTTGATTGTAGAGAAAGATTTTTTGTTAGAATTAATAGAAAAAAAAAACTTTTTATTGAAAATTCAGCGCCATCTGTCTTCAATGCGTTGTACTATGTTTGAATACTGTAGGCGGCGCCATCTATTAGAAGTCTGTTGAACTAAAATGATCACTTTTAGAATGCTTTAAGAATATCGGTGCAACGAGCAAAGAGTGTGTATCGACACACAAATAATCAAAACCTTATCGATTTAATTTATACAAACATGAATGACTGTATATTCAATTACGGTATTGTGGAAAATAATCGGACGAATTAAACAACTAGTCAGAGTAAAATTTTATATGAAATTAGTATTATTAAATAACGCAAAATAGTAGTAGAGGGACGATTTATAACTTATTTTAAATAATTTATATTCCATGTGCATTACTCGGTGATGTTGAAATAAAAAGCATCAGCAGAGTAAAAGCATGTTGCGATACTCGAGAGAAATACCTATCCGGAGTAGTAAAATATTCTCTCGTTGTGTACAACTATAAAGACCGAAGAGAGTGATGCAAGAAAATAAAACGAATGCTAAGTGGCATCCGCTATGTGGTGAGAATACACAGACAAAACCACCCAGATACAAATATTAACTACATACATAAGCATAAAAATTTTTACCCGGGATAGAAATGAAACAAGTTGATAAATAAATCACGCGCCCCTTAAAATACATTTCTTGCTCCCGGGTTTTTAGTGAAAATATCTATTACTATACTGATTTCGACAAGTACTCAGGCGTCTGCCAGTGCCAATCCAGTCATGTAAAACTTTAATTTATTAATTCAATTCTTCTTAATAAATGAAATAGTTTTTAATAATTAAAAATGTAAATATTTGTTAATTATAATTACGTTCAAGAGTGATATAATTTTTCCTAGACGTTCTTTGGGACATTTATTAATATTTATATTTAATTTTTGTAAAGGGAAGTCAAGTCAATTCATTAAATTGACGGCAGTCTGGTGTGAATTGTAGCACTCGAGAGTTCCTACGTCTGAGTGGCGTTCTTTTAAATAAATTTACGTTCAAATGTACAGTGACGTGAATACATCATAAAAATAAAAAATAAAATTTCACTTGAAAGATCGAAAGTAAAATATTGTAGAAAATTATCTTTATTAACAAAAATTAATCATAAAGTAAATTACGTCTCTCAATTTCGTTGTAATAACATGATATAATTTAATATATTTTTTAAAACTATTTGTTCTCGGGGAAAAAAGTTTTCTAATACATTTACGTAATATCCGTGTCCCGGTCTTACGACGGAATTAACGGTTTCACCGCGACTTTTTCCTATATCAAGCTTCCTCTGAGCACGTTTAAATTTTTTTCTCTTTGCTGTTCGCTACTGCCGGTGCGGGTGCTGGTGCTGGTGCTGGTGCTCTTTTTCAGACTCAGTATATATTTATACACACATATACATTATATATATATATATATATGTAAAAGTGAGCTTTTTTGCGGAATATAACCTGAGGCGCAAAGACAAAACTGCCAGCAGTCAAGTGGAAGAAAAATCACGTATCAGCTTGTCGCGGTTAACTTTTGATAACTCACCCGCATCAAAAGTACTTAAAACTTTAATCCAAAGAAATAATAATAAATAATGTGTATTATAAAGATTATTCAAACTGCAATTTACATTTTACTGCTTTATGTCGCAATAAATCTCCTAAAACTTTTTTTTTTTATTTTTTCCGGAGTCTCCGCAGTCGCTCAAATAAATTATTAATAAAAAATTTTAGTTGCGGCAAGTAACTGCATTGAATTTTTCATAAATAAATAACTTTGACTTTCATTCTAGGAAGTTAGTAATGCAATTAACTCTAAATTATTTTCGTTTATGGTTAACAAACTCATAAAATACCAGTGAACAAGTTTTGGTTTTGTTTAACAGCAACAATAAATTATTTTATAGAGTAACTTATTATTTTAATATTCACTTTAACATTCCGTAATAAAGTACAAATATCAAATTTAATGCATTAAATTATCGGAATATTTTACTCTCCATTAAACCATCGGAACATAAACGTAAACTATTTCATGAGAACATTTCAGCGAACGGAAATAAATTTTTCTCATTAATTAAGCAGAAAATTTATAAAAAAATTCCTTTCCGTGTGCAAACAAACCGATGTTTGTATTACATGCACACTGCATCATCGATTCTAGAAAAATGTCTCTTAAAAAATAGAGAATAAAGAAATCCGTCAGTTTACGTTAAAATTATTATGTATAGTATATTTTAGGTCGTCTTTATAAGTATAAAAAGGAAATCACTCGTGCGTATATATCGACTCATTGAACACCACGCATATGAATATATCTATATATATAATAGACTACTAGTACATACTAGTGTATATACGCTGTTCAACAGTTCAGCCTCTGGTGGTACTGCTACGGTTTTGCTTTTGCTTTTGGTTCTGCTTCTGGCTGATGTGTGCCGTTGAATTTTCTCCGTATGCCATTTTACGTTTTATATTTTTCAATTCCTACGTCCGACTGATTTTTCTCGACATTTCCGTTTATTTCTATATACATCTATGTCGCTGTCATTTCCCGGCAACACTAGTTATTTTTTACTATTTTAAACGAACAAATACACTTGTGAGTTGTGTTTTCAATTTTTTAATAAATGCTTTTATTTTTATTTTTTTTCAATCAAGTTCATTTTTTTTTTAGAGTTTAAGCTATCAAAAATTTATCCTGTCAAAATTATATTATATTATTTGAAGTCTTAATTATTCAGTATTTTTAATTGTATATAAATTTAATAACCATCGAAAATTATATATTTAATTTCTTGAATAAATGATTCCATTTAATAAAACAATTGTCCGACTATTGATAAGATAAACTGAGTAATTTTATAAAATTTTAAATAATTTATCATATCTTTCTTGAATATTTGATAATATTAATCGGTTAAAATTTTAATTATTTCCAAAAATAATAAACTAGATTTCTCCAGACTTAAATTATTTATTGGTTATTGAAAAATATTCCAAATAATTTATTCAATAGTAAAATAATTATCGAAACATTGAGAAGGAAAAACTGTTTATGACAGGTTTCATAAACTTCCCTATGATTTGTCAGATGCCGGATGCAGTATTGTATAAAACAATTATCTATTCTCGGTAAATGTCAAAGGTATCAAAAATTTAACTGTCATGAGTATAATTAAATTAATTGATATCAAAATTACATTGAAATAAATTTATAATAGCTTTTAAATAATGCCGAAGCAATATTAATATTTGTATCTATTAATTGTCTTTTTGGTTTATTAAAAATATAGTCCCTTGGAATTCTTATTTGAATATGATAGCGAAAATAAAAAAATAGTCGAGGGTAGGTGAGAAAAATGTGTCCAACAGGGCGAGACAGGGACAATGCTAATGGATCAATGTCAAAAAAAATATTTCAAACATCTTATGTACTGGCACAAAATAACAACAATAATAATAGCAATAGTGACATACCGGAACGCAAGAATAAATCTATGTTTATGTATATGGATAAATAAAACGAATGTGTAAGGTACGAGGGAAAAGATAGTGTAAAGTAAACCAGCTATTAATAATTTTTTGCTATCGCATCCATTGTAAATTTGTCACTTTAATCCCAGCGGTTTTTCATAAAAATTTCAACCCTGGAAAATGATCAGACGACACAGACGGATCATGTTTTCAAGTTTATAAAGATGAGGGCCATTTTCACGGTATCGAAACAATACTTTTGTTTTAAGATTTTTAAAATTCTGCTCAATTTTTTCATATTTTTACAATATTTATTCAATTGAGTTATTATTAAAATGTCTCAATAAAAAATTATGGAATAAATTATCGGCCAATTTATCAATTACCAAGTGATCGAGAAAGTCGATAAAAATATACAATTACTTTAATAACTAAAAATACTTTAAGTATATTACAGTGTACCTTATCTCCACAACTGCAATTAACAATATATTATTAAATTACCGACAGTAAACTTTAAGAAAGTGCATGTTGTTAATTGCCATACTTGCAATAAAATAACCGCAATGTTTTAAAAATAAATAAAGTATAAATTCTAACTTTATATGGCTTTTTTGTCTTTCAGCCTAGGAAATTAATGATTTTTTAAAATATTGAATCAATTAGTGTAAACTTAAAAAGTAAAACAAAAAAATATTATTGAAGATTTTGTTTGATTACAGAGAGATCGTTTCACTTGATAGGAAAAAACTGAATCATTATTTTTTAATAACAAACCCGGGTTATTAAAAATAAATAACAGAGCAAAATGTAGGGGTATTATAAATTTCTTAGCGTGAAAAAAAAAAAATTAATAATCAAACTTTTATTATCTGAGTCGAAAAAAGATGATGAGATCAAAGTTCGATACAAGTTAAGGAACTTTTGAAAAGTTTTGAGCTTTCAGAAAAGTAAAAAGTAAAAAAAAATAAAAAAAGTGAGGGTAGAGACGGAAGTAGAGGGATAAAATATGAGAGATATAGAGGGAAGATATGAAGGGTTGAATGAAAAATGCATTACTCTTCGGCGGACTTTTATCTCTCACAAGTGGATTTAAACGCAACTGTAAAAGAATCACAGTAACAGTAAAGTCTACGGTTATGTGTAGTGTTGGATGTAGGTTGGTGGTGAGGTCTGCTCATGCACCTTGCCTTACTTCACCGGATGGTCACGCTCCAGCCGAGGTCAGGTCACGTTTACATCCTGGTCCCAGTCCAGCCGATGGTTACCTACGTGACGTCGTTAATACGCACCACATGCGACCTCGCGGCTATTACCGTCATCATTTCCTTCAATGTCTTTACATTCAACTCGCTTAAATCATAAGCCCAAACAATTCCATAGGGCTTATTTTTTTTTGTCCAGAGTCATTTCTCCAGCCCTCGCACTCTTACAGACTCGCTAAAAGCCGCGCTAGTTCTAGACTTGGCTGTTTTTAAACTATTTTTAAAGAGTTATACAGGTTTTACTCCTAACTACTCCACGACATGCAACACTTATAATGTATCATTATTATAATTATTTACTTCATAAATTTTTTATAATAATTTACGAATTATATTTTTATGTATAATTTATAAATTATTTTTACACAGAATAAATATTTCTGACTAAAGAAAATTTATAGCATATAAAATAGATTTGTTTAATAAATATTTCTGATAATAGTTATTTATTTTTAAAGTGAAAAAAGATTGAAGAAATGTGACGTCTTTATTTGCGTATTGATTTAAGTAACTTGAAATGAGTTAGAAGGGTCTTTGAGAATGTTTAGGCAAACATAGAGGAGTGTAGAAATTTTTGAGCTTGGTAGCGGGTGAGGAGTTAGGGAGGAATTTGCGCAAAGTAAAAGTAGTCGGTCTGTGTGTGCTCAGAGTGAGTCGGAAGGGAAGCAAATGATGTAGATGTCAAGGATGAGGAAAAGAGAGTTTGGGATAGTAAGTGAGGTATAGTCCGTAAACGCGGCGGCAAGTCAAATCGAATTGGCCGTCCTAAAGTTTCGTAGAGACTCGTTTCACGGCTGACGACGGTAACTTTGGATGTTACTCCCTCTATATATACTACTACTACTACTACAACTACTTCTGCATCACTTTGGCCTCTGGAAATTCCGAGAGACGAGAATCACTAGGTATACATGTTTAAATTTGTCTGGATGTATATATAAGTATAAAGCTTACATACGTTTATTGAACTCCGAGCTTAATCTACATACGTATCCGTCCCACCCAAATAGCTCTGCTAGAATCGATACTTTTTACGGTCTCAGTCTTTCGAGAGTTTGTCTCTAATACCAGAGCAGTGGAAATTATCGAGGCTGAATTTTTAAAAATGGCAAATTGCTACTTACAAAAGGTCCGAGACCGGGACCAGGACCGGACTAACAAACTTTCCCCAATTGTTCACAAGTTACCCAAGTAAATTTGATGTTATTGCTTTTGAACGCCTGTCACGGGCAAGCGACTTCTGACAAAAACTCACTTATGATTAGGAGCTACACAGTTACGGAAAATTTAGTTTGGAGTATCGAAATTAAGCTAGTTTCGCCGAACCCATACTTTATATTATTAAAAAGTTGAATTTTTTCTACTAAAATTTACAGAGCGTCTTTTTCAAAGATCATTTTTAATTTTAGAGAAATTGATACTGTTGATTAACTGATTGTTACAGAGAATGAAAATTCAGGAGCTGAGAAAATAAAAAATTATATATGACAGGATCTACATTTATAAAATTTTATTATTCATAGGGGAAAAAAAGTGTGTATATATTTAAATGTGTTATGCATTGCAGAGGGTATACCACCCGTAATATACTTTCTCTGTGACACTTTAAAATTATTTCTGTCGGAGTTTAAGCGATAAATTCGCATTTGCTCGACCCAATGTCGCTCGTACACGAGTCCTAGCCCTAGACGTATCATATATACGTATATTACCTGCATGTAGCAATAGCAATACATTCTACGTAGATACGGGAATAGTGTAGAGCGCACATACACACATATCTGTCAACACCCTTATATTCGCACCCTATTTCGGTATCACCCAGACCAGGAACGCATCGCGGAAATCCTGATGTCGAGTATTCCGGGGTTGCCGAACTAATTCAGGAAGGAATTTCCGCTAAAAAGATAACTCTCGAGGTGCTAAATTCTTTTTATTTTGAAAAATTGTTTTATATTATTATATATGCTCGAATATTTTATATTTTTTTCCGCTTCTACTGGGTAATCCTAAAAAATAACTTGCTCTTAAATAATCTTTAAAAAATACAGTAAATGTTGAAGAGAATTTCTTTTGGAGTGAGAAATATTTTAAAAAATGAAAACAAAAACATTTGTCATTATTTGTAAAAAAATTAGGTAGGTGCCTGGATATAAACTATAATATTATGGTAATGCGTGATTCGATTTATTCTATCGGTTTGAGGGTATTCCGGATCCATTAAATGGACGTTAGCTTTGAGCACAGCTTGCGAACCACAGTCTAGTCGGTGCGCTCGATTTTGCATATATACCTTCATCCTATTCTGCACAACACAAACCTTTCATCCTTCACTCGTCCACCCTCTCACCCTGAGCACACACCAACACTGCCAGTATGGGTTTCTCTGTGGCACTCTCAACCCTCGACCCGCTTTCAAGACCAACACAGGAGGTCCGCGACCACGACCACGACGAACCGCCTACACGCCACTAGCTTATAATAAAACGATACTTCCTTTACTTCCTCCAAAGGCTCACGCTCATATCCAATACACTAAACCGAGTTTGAAAGGTCCAAAGGGTTACAACCTCCGACCTACAACCTCTTATATGTATTTTCTCGAGAAACCCAATAATATTTCACAAAAACAATATATAAAAATTCTTTACAACCTCGCTTTGTTTTCTATCGGTACATTCTAGCGCCGAATTATGAATAAAATCTTTGAGCATGTCAAAGGAGTCGCTTTTTTATTTATAATTTAATCTTTATATTTTAACAAAATGTCGGTGAATATTTTCGATATTTTCATCAGAATGCTGGAAATTTTTGATAAAAGATGTTGAAAGTCAAATATTTCAATTAAATTTCGATTAAACGTAATAAAAAATCGAATGAATATTGGTTAGAACAATGTAAGGTTGATAACCCTGTAAAGGTCATTGGTCAACAGCAGAATGGCTAATTATCGTGACACCGAGTGCAGTCCTCGGCCTTTTCAACCCCTTACACGTTGAAAGCACCCTCGACGGCGTCGTTACGGTTACATTTGCGGACACGGTTCGGCAGGTTCTCCCGGGCAATTATTACACTCGAATATGGGCCATCAAAGGCGCCAACTTATCACAGTGATTACATAATTACTGCACAAGTGAGATTTTTAAAAAATAATTAATTAATTCCCGAGCAAATTTACGCACCAGTGGCTAATTTATATCGAACATAATTGGATGTTTAATAATTATTGGAAAAAAATAAATAAGCGCTTTCATCGTCTCGCTATTTTGTAAATTCATAACTGAAAATAATTATCTATGAATTAACGAGATCGAGAGACTAGAATATTTGAAATATAAAATAGAAGAAAATGAAAATAGAAATATAAAATTAAATAAAAGTTGATAGACGCTCGATTGCCCAATACTAAATTGAACATTTAAACTCTCTAATTGGGAAACTTTTCTCGCTTATTATTTTATTTTGATTTTTTGTCAACAACTTTATGGCTTTATATTTTTACTGAAAATAAAATACACATTAATATCGTTGCGCAGTTTATTGACGGTTTTATCTTTAAAAAACGATCGAAATAAAAAATATTGAAAGGGATGATGATATTTTTTCTTTTTTTTTTTTTTCGTGTAATAAATAAATTCGGAATAAATCGACTATGAAAGATACAGAGTATGTCAAGTAGAAATATTGATAAAAAATAATGTTACATAACATTAGACAAGTTTTACCACAGTGAAATCTAGGACACGTTGTAGTTAAAAAAATCTACACCAATAAAAAATAAAAATCTAGCAGTTATATTTTTAGAGCTTTTTGCAAAATTTCGAGCCCATTTTCTTTCAACACTTCGATAAAAGCCCGTAAATCAGCGGCAAAGAAACTGTGAAAATTTTCTCGACACTATATTTTAATTTATCTGGAAAAAGTGTAAGGCATCTGCTCCTGATGGAACAAATCGTGGAACCAAATTATATTCTCGTTGTTCGTGATGGTAAATGGGAATTGAAGTTGTGAAAAATGGATAGACAATGGATAGGGGCTGAGTTCGAAATGGAGCGGTAGAAAGAGTCACAGAGAGAGAGAGAGAGAGAGAGAGAGAGAGAGAGAGAAAAAAGAGAGATATCTGCGGTGATAGGATTGGAAGTGAGTGTAAAGGCATTCCTTCTACCAAGGAAGGAGCGAGAAGTCGGAAGAGAAAGAGAGAAAGGGAGCAGGGAGGCCCTTCCGGGTTCGTGGTAATGAAACAACGGTTCTGGATTTGGCAGGACTCCAGTTAAATGAATCACGAAGGAATGAGTGAACGGTAACTCACGAGCAATCATCTATTCATGCGGTCAAGTCGTATGTGACACAAGTATCAGCGAGAATTTTGACGTCTATTCTTTTGAATAAAATTTTTTTTATTCACTCATCTTCACCCCGGGCGTGTGTTCGCCATTTAAAATTCAAATAAGTCGAGGACAGTGACAAGTAGAAAGTGGGGTGAGCTGTTAGATAGGTGAAGAATGACCTTTTTGGAGTCAAACTTACGGGGAATGACGATAGCGATAGTGATCATGATGATTAAGTTGTGTTGGTATTATTCCGGAATGCAAAAGCTAGCTTCTGAGTTGCGTGAACTGCATAAAGCATCCATTAACAGACGTCAATTAGCTTAACAAGCCTGAGAGAATGGAATGGAATATGGAGAATGGATCGGTGTGTATTCGTGCGCATATGGTTTGCTCGGTTTATATAGGGATAGAGTGTTTGAATGGAGCTTATACTGCAGAACAAAAGACGGATTTAGAGGATATGGGGGTGGATCAATCGGGAGTTGGCCAGGAAGGGCTTCAGATGACGAAGATATTGAAAATGTAACGATGTAATCTAAAATCCTGAAAGGAATGTTCAATGGGCATTGTCTTCCCAAATTAAATCTCGCTAACGAGATCAAAATTATAGTTTTTTTTTTCTGGATTCAATTTGCTAATGGTTCAGCGAGGATTTTAGTGAGTGAATAGGGGATTTATATTTTTGTTGAATTTAAAAGAAATCACTGGTTTAAACTTCATTTTTTTATGGAATTAGTACTGCAACAAAAATTCTATTGTAGGTTCAGAGATTTTATGGATTACTAAGGAGTTGTGTGCACTTGGAAGGCTAAAAAAATCGATTCTTTTGTTCCAACAGGCTTTTTGATTGATTAATTTTAAAGTGAGCTATCAACTTTATATTTATAAGTTCTATTTTTTTTTAATCCTTTTTTAAATTCCAAGTGTGTAAAACCCCTTAAAATAATAATTTTGTTACAAAGAGATATCATCTGCTCTAGGAGGATTTCGGTGATTAAATTCCCCTCGGTCGATTAGCTCTCGCCATCATGAGTTACAGCCTGGCAAGTGATGCCCTCGGAATAAATTATGATCTTGAGCATCAGAACCGGACATTTCGCAGCAGCTACAACCAATTCAGCTCATCTCGACTCTTCAGATTTCATGACACCATTGGTAGGTAACAGCGCGTGTATAACATACCAAACTCTGTCGGAAACTACCAGCCCCAGTAATATCCTGGAACGCGTCAACATAAACCAATATAAAGCGAAAGCGGCGAATCTAAAGTGCATTTCGGCAGTCAGATACCAGCCAGCGCTGATGCTATCACTCATTTGCCCGTTACTGACCCACAGAATCGTGTTCAATGGAATTGTTCGAATACAGATGATGGTATGGATATATCAAGCACACAGTGATATCGTGTTACGCAGATGTAGATGAGAATGAGATGAGATGTAGTTCATACCTCACGTATATAGACCGCAAGATGATCTATAATAAAGTTGGTCGCTTGAAGCGTGCATCGGTCGGGGCATTCCAGGAAAAGGTCGGGTATGAAACTAGTAATGGACCGCAACACCCTCATATTCTAGTTTCCACACGGCAAAGTGGTTTCGTTTAACCGAAACACGCTACTAGAGGAGATGATCCCTCAAGATGGGGATGAGGGTGTTCACCAAACTGTTCTGTTCATAGATAGAAGACATGGGTAGATAGATACAGAACAGCATCCCTGAAAGCACACAAGCTTTGACTAACTCCCTCACACCATTCCTTCTTCTCCGTTTATGAACATACTTCTCTTTGCATTTTCCCTCCCTCATTCTACAACTTTTTAAGAGTTTTTAAAGTTTAGTAAATAGACTTGGAGATAAAAATTCTTGAGAAAAATTTTTGATACTCCGAAATGCATCGTTTATTAATATTTTCAGGAATTTTTGGATTAACTGGAGTTGTTTATACCTTCAGGGGATAGGAGTGATCAGTAATTTGAATAACAACCGTAAAAATTAGGTTTTAAGATATGACAAGGGGCTTCGGATGAATAATTCATCGCGGGGGAAGAGTAAATATGGGTGAAGTGTGAGGTGAGGAAGAGAAAAAACATTTATAGTTGTGAAGATTGAATGACAAAGCAATTGGGTGTGGGCTGAGATACTTAAGAGGGTCGTTTCAACTGGTGAAACAGCCTGGAACAATTAACAATTCTAACTTAATTCATTAAGTCGAGGTCGAGAGCTAGACCGCGAAACTCCTTGACGTGCCCTGGTCGCCTCTGTTGTTTTGCCTACTGTACTTCCCGTCTCCTCCGAAACTCCTTCACGTTCAACGAGTTACTGCTTAACCCGCTAACTCGCTTACCGTCTACTCAAACTTTCCCTCATATAGGTCATCGTTCAACGATACTCCCTTGAATAAGCGTATAAAAATAAACAACAGAGACATCCCGGATTAAGAAAAAGCTAATTGTTTGTCCACATAATTATTTAATCAACACAGTTTATCATCAAATGTAATTATTATTAATGGTTTTAATAAATTAATCCTCAATTATTATATATCAGAAGGATTTCTTTACTCCAAAATGGAGTAAGATTATTTGTAATCATTTAATTGCAGGTTTTTAAGCCAGCAAGGTAATGCCAAGCGGATTAAAGCTACTCAGCCGAGTTGCTAAACACTCAAAACTGACCATCTGCCAGATCATTCTCGGTCTGCTATTCAGTTAAGACTAGCGCTCCTTAAGCCAAGCTAGCTTATATACGGCTTCTCCTTCCACTGGAAATTCAAGGTCAGGCCGCGCGGTGGGGATAAGTAGAGAAGGGGAAGTATATAAAGCAGGATTAAGAGGATCTTCTTGGTAATCTTCAAATGGCTGTAGCGCTGAGTGCATCGATAATGAAGTTTTTTTTATTTTAAATTCGAATTATTGAGACGGACGAAAAATTATTTTACATTAATGATTGTTAGACAAGGTCTGTTGATGATGTGAATCAATACAATGAATTGAATTGACTGTCTTTTAGTTAATTAAAAATTCTATGAATTGTTTGCCACTCTATAAAAAATAAATATAGAGGATATTGTTTTCTTTTTTTTTTTTTTTTTTTTTGTAACTTTAAAAAGAGAGAAATATTGAGTCCTTTATCAATTGGATGTAGTGACGATGCAAAAAATATGAATTGAGTATGCAAGGAGGCAAAATAACGTTAACAGGATATAAACAATGAATATTTGTCCACAAACACGAGTCATTGGTCTGGAAGGTAAAGCGAAAAAGGTACGAAAACTGAAAGAGAGCAAAAGGGGATGCAAATGTATGTATAGAGAGAAATTATTGTGTTGCGCTGGCAGGTGGGATACGTGCTATTGAAATAAAACAACATTGCAATGCAAAGCAAATATAAGGGGAGCTGTAGGAGCTGAATATCTCGGGAAGATATGAAAAAAAATGGACGGAAATTGGCACTCTCTGTGCAATAACATGGTATTAGTCAATACATTGTATTGTCATTTGATGGATTTTGTTTGGCAATTTTCTGTTGCTTTTTCAGTCATTCGCTTGGGACGAATTTTGTAATCGAATGGGCGACTTTTGACAAAGATCTCTCGCACTGCCATTTTTGTGTTGGGAGTGGATGTCAAAATTGACTTTTCAATATTTGCTTTAACTCGGCAGTGATAAATATATGCACCTCGGAGCTTTTTTTCGTAGGCTTATCCTTGCTAGGTGGAACTAAAAAACCGATGTTTAAATTGAAATTGGTTATTGGATAAAAATAGATAAAGCAATTACCGAAAAATCGTTTTAATTTTAAATATTCATAGCTTTGTATAAAATAAAAAAAATGTATGAATAGAAAATGGGACGGGGTGGATCCAAATAAATATTTCATTCCATATTTTCCGAGTTTTTTTTTTTTTTTTTTTTTTTTTTTTTTTTTTAAATCCCCAGAGTTTTAGAAGACGGGAAGTAATTTACGAGGAGTAATTAAATAAAAATGTGACAAATGATGGCATTTGTTGAATTTTTGAGATCCTGAAGACTGGCGGGCTGGAGGGAGTGGGATTGGGATGGGAGCCAAAACTAAAGTCGTAAAAGGAGAATCAACGATCTCACATCGGTTTTCTCTTAAACTTTTCACTGGTAGTCTGGAAAGTACGTTAGCAGTAGTTGCTTCAGCTAGTACTCGAGTTTACACGTAGTTGATGTCTTACGTGACATTACCACCTGATAAAAGGGTGACAAGGTTAATTCCCACCGTTCCCTCTTCTTATTTCCTTTCTCCTTTTATTGCCAGAATGCCTCGTAAAAAGTGCGCTTACAAATATACACGGTGTCGTAGGTGTGAGTTCTGAATGTGAATGTGAATGTGGAAGAGCATACACCCGACATTTTCTACTGCTCGCTATAAATTTAATGACTACTCGTAAAAACCGCATTCTCGTTTATTCCGTAGAACTCACAGCTTACACTGATGATACTCCACATGTAATTCACTAATTAAACTATAACAATAATGCTGCTCATCAAATATCATTTCGTTATTAACTTTTCTACCAAGTTACTAAAAATGGTTATTTCATAATTTTATGGAACTTATTAATTTTTTTTTCTCTGTACTCTAGTTGGATTTCAGGAGAGTAAAACGCAATTTTAAAAACATCCATATGTTTTTCGACTAATTAATTAATTAATTAATTAATTTTTATTATAATGAAAAAGAACATTCTGGAAAGCTGTTGCAAGTTTTATCTATTTTCAACCTCAAAGGACTCTAAAATTATCAATTTCTGTGGGTTTAAAATTAAAAAAAATTCTATAATTGATCTATAACAGCGCTTTTTGTAATATTTTTGAAATCAAAAATAATGATAACATTTTTAATCATGAAAACACATGTATAACATGTGTTAATAGCATCTAAATTATGCAAACATTTACTGAGTGGATCAACACCGTCTCTACAAATCTATATATTTAATAACTATTACCCATTATGCAAAATTTATAATCGAGTGTATTCGTATGTACACCTATCACTCACTTTCATCGCCGTAGCTTAATGAATAATTACACTTTGAATCTGCGTGCAAATACAAATGATTTCGAGCTGAGCCATACCAGTTAATTCTATCCAGCGGCGCATAATCCCATATAATGCTTCCATAATATAGCCAGCAAACGGGTAAAATAGAGCCATCTAGGATTCACTGTGCTAAAAATAGCCTGATTGCATGTGGCTCAAATCTGATTCGAAAATGAATCACCAATTGGTAACTCCATCATCTCGCATCTGGCATCTAGCATCTTGCTCGCAATGAACAAACAGACTGTTGATTGACTTTAGATCGAGTAATGTAAGCCGACAGAGTAACCACTTCCGGATCTTGACCATCGGGGGCAGATAGGGGCTTGATAACAGCTCGCTGTCGGACACGGTAGACTGTAGCTTCAACAAACAGAGTGGTAGGAGAATCTGGCTCTAGGAAGAGGCTTACACGCCCGTCTGCATTCATAATCACCGTTTCAGATCTGACGTCTTGTGTACCTACCACCCTCTGCCTTCAACCACTATCACTGTGAGCATAACTACGGAACCCCTCCCTCTCACTCGCACCATGGCTCCCAAAGAGGCTCTTTGGCCCCGGGCTTTTGTGGTAGGTCTGACGAAGCCTCTACCCGCTGAGATTCAATTCTGTTGAACCTCCAGACCAGACAGTTTACATCCACAATACAGTTTACATACAGTCTTGGATGGAGAAGGGTTCGTTGGTTGGTTGGTTGGAGCTGTAGTTGAATTTCGGGTGCAGCCAAGTGAACTCTCCATTGGAGATGGGCGAAGGCAATGGTGATCACAGAGAAGTTACTGCTAGATGGTTTAAGTGCCCGTCGATAAGATAACGCAGCTTGGTTCGTTGGTTGGTTGGTCCCTTGAGCCGGGTAGTTGGGAGCCAATTAATTCGCGACAGAAGAGTGAGCTCGGTAAACAGGCTCCAGAAATTAAAAGCTATTTGTCACGCGGCCTAGCAGGTAGATGACTGGAAGAGCAAGTAGGAGGACAAGAGGAGAAGAGGAGTCGAGAATACTGAGATCTGCCGGCGTTGAATTAAGATTAGGATGATATACTCTCTTATAGCCTCCTTCTGAAATTGAGTTTAAGTTCAGCACCGGGCGAAATTATTCCGAGGGGTATTTTACAGTTCGCCAACACGACGAAGATGGGCTTGTATGTATGCTGATAAATAACTAACTAACTTTGGCATGAGTTATGTTATCAATCAGCTAATACCTTCTGATGCTGATTAGTAATTAATTAATTTCTTTTATTTATCTTGTGGTTAGATACTTTTAAATAGAGAAAGAAATTCTGTGATATTTAATTGGAACTTTTTGTAGATTCTAAGGTACTTTATTTTTAGTACCATTTGTTTGTTGAAAGTATTGATTAGAAGCCGTGTAATTAATTGCTAGTAGAAAAAAAAAAAAAAAAGTTAATCTGTTAATTTTCGAGCAAAAACTTTTCCTGACAGTAATTTTAATTTTAATTCATTTCGTTGCTCTTAAGTTAATGCAATTTGCCTTGCAAGGGCGAGAATTGTTATTATTTAGATAAACTCGAGTGAAGCATTAAAACAAAGCGAAGTAATGATAAATAAAAGCAAAAACAAAAAAGTAAGAAAAGCTAGCAGGTGTATGGAGAGATAATGAAGCTCACCTGGTAGCAATTCACATCAATAATAACCTGGGCCGAGTACACAATTCACGAGGTCAGGAATTTATAGTACCGAGTAAAGCAAAACAGAGTTTAAGTGTAGCCGGGAAAAGATAAAAAGCCGTAAAGCCGTAGCCGTAGCCCTGGTGAGTAATATTGCATTACACAAGTGAATTAGAGTGAGAGGGGGGGGGGCATGTGAGGAAGAGTAGAGTCATCGATGAAGGGTGGAGGAGAGGGTAAAACTGGTAACCATAAACCAAAAGAAAGACTGAGAAGGAGAGCGAGATGATAGAGGTCGTACCAGCCTTAATAGCAGGCGCTATGTGGCTATGTGGGCCAGTGGAAACCAGGCTGGAAATAACTGAACGCCGATAAAGGCACCTGGCGCTTACCGTTCATCGACCACTCGCCTCTATACACTTAACTTCCACGTTTACTCTTTTATAAACTTTTTTCATTAATATTTCATGCATATCCAATCTATTTTATTTGTCAATTTCACTTTTTATGCGATAGACTTTTTATACGTCACTATTTTTACTGATGAATTAATAATTACGCGGAAAAAGTCCTCGATTCAAGGAAATTTTTTCTATTTTATTTTACTCTTTATTCAATTTAGTCTTCAATTAATCGAATAATTAAAACTGGAGGATGAATAACAGAAAATTTTCCAGAAAAATGAGCTCGATTTTTAAATCGTGACAACCGGATACAAAATAAATTTTCTTGGATCAAAATACTTTCTCTATCAGTGTAGCTTGACAATTTACTCAGTTTAGAAATTTTATTTTTGGTTTAAAAAAAAAAAAAAAAAAACGCTAGATTGAAAGATAGTACGTTTCCTATTTCACGTATGAAAGGTAATCTGCGTGCCGGAAAGACGAAGAAACTATGTAACGATCCATATGTCTGTAAGTTTTTATGTGTATGTGTATGTAGAAACAGAAAAAGATATCGCATTGAAGGCTATAAAAGTTATCGGGTCTGTATGTACGTGACGAATTTACAAAAGTACTCGTGTACTGTGTCACCCCTTTCTTGGTTCTTTCACGAGAGCAAACGGGGTCGTTACTACTCTGGATGGGGGAGTGAGATTCACCCGACCGCGGGCTCGTTAAAACTTGAATTACCCAATCCGAGCGTTATCAAGAATTCGTAACTATCCTCGTCTTCCAATTAGCGATATTTGAAACTTTTTACATTTTTCTCCGCTCACAAGATAATTATTATTTTACTAATATTTTCAGTGGTGAATCGAGAAAAGCTTATAATTTTTTCTCAATTACCAAAGTGCATGACAATGCCGAGATGAATCAAGTTAAAAAGCTCCCCTTCCGAGTACTCGGAAAATAAAAATACTAAACTGGGTTGAATAACAAAGGAACACTGCTGCTACACGCTGAGATGGAATTCGGTCAGACTAACAGACTGTGAAAATTCACAATTCGTGAAGCAATTTAAAATACTATTCATCTCTCACTCTGCATAAATTAATAATTTTTTTTTGATCTCTTATAAAAATTCATTTAAATATTTTAATTGACTGAAAAATTTTTACTTTCTTATTTAACAATTAAAAATAATTCAAAAATTAAAAAAATTAGTTGTCTGTTAATTTTTTATCACTCTGACAAGTTATAATCAAATATTGCAATAGATACTTCGTAAATAATAAATACTAAAACACTCAAACAGTAATACAATGTAGTGAATAATCGACAAGAATAGAAAATGGACAACCCCAGTAAATAAAATAACTATAACTCCAACTAGAACTATAGACGAGCGATAAAAAATAAATCCGTTCTACTTATACTTAGTGAGTGTACTTGGGCAGTAATTCGTAAATAAGTTAAATGCGGCGCTTGTAGTTAGGGTCGAGTGAAGCCTACCGGCCTACTCAAGGCCTTGCGAGCTTCTCTGTCATAGGGAACTTACACGGCAAGAACAAGAACAGCAATAACAACAAGTACAAGAACAAGAACGATATAAACGACTTTTACTGGAGGAATCTAAACCACCAACCACTATCACTTGGTACAGAGTAGACTACACACTAAGTAGATGCACATAAGCATAAATAGAACATTACGCGTACCACGTGCGCCATAAGCACCAGATGGTGGTACACATATTGCTCAATCCATATCACACACATCCACTTTACTTGGTTCTCCTCTTCATCATTAATAAGCTTAATAATGTACGACATCTTCATTAGCACGCTTAGAAATTTTTCTAATATTGAAATTAAATTTTCAAAAGACTGATGTCAAAGTACGTAGACATATCAACTATCAAAAATTAGCTGATGCATTTTTTAAACATTCTAGAAAGTAGTTAAAAATAATGTAGTGTCTAGACTTAAAAAAATAAATGAATCCTCGGTTAGTTAGGTTTTAGTTATTTCACAAACTTTTTTGTATAAGCTTTACCTGTCAAAATTACGCTTAATTTTTTATCTGAGACCATTTTAGCCGAGGATTAATTGAATTTAAAATTTATTAAATTTTTGGATTGGTTCGCAGAAAAAACACATTTCTCAATTTTTCCGTGATTCAGAGAAAATATAAAAATAATGGGGCGCTTTTCAGCCACTTAAAAGTCTGTCTAAAGTGATCAATACCCTAATACAATCTCTTGTAGAATAGAAACCGATATAAGAATAAGAGTAAGAAAAAAAGGGAAGAAAAGATAAAATCGATTTATCGAAGCAAAGGAAACCGTGTATTTAAGTTTGGTGTTCGTGTCCAGGAGGGTAGTAAATATCTTTAGCCTGCTATCATCCCCAATGCCACTTAAATCGTGTTACTCCTTCCCCGTTGTATTTTGTTATTTTGTTATTTCTCCGGGTCTCAACCGCCATGTTAATTGAATGCGCCCCGTAAATAAACCTGGTTTTGGCTTAAATTCTCCTTGTTGATACTTTAAAAGCCTTAAGAAGCCACGGAAAATGGAGACACCTAAATCCCCACTTTAATGCGTTTCTTATTTATTCTATTCCTGTTTCTTTCGACATTACTCCTTTTAAAGTTAAAACTTTAATGCAGATTCTTATCTTTATACACACTTATTATTTTCACCTTCTGATAAATTTTATATAAATTTTTAAAATAAAAAACTCGACACCCAAAGCAAAAGCTCATTTAACTCCTGGAGAGTTTCCATCTGAAAACAAAAAAATCCCAAAGTTGTATGATTATGGGTGTGAATTCATTATAAGAGAATCAAAAACAGAGCCGCGTTGAAGCATCGAAAGCAGGTATAGACATATAGACATATAGGTGTCTTTTGTTGAGAGCATAGCATTAGCAGCTCTATTTCAACCAGGAGCAGAAACAGTTTCTCTTCTCTATCTCAAGCGTGCGTACTCCCGTCGGAGAGTTAGTTTTGAACCGCAAGTGAATGAGTTCAACAACCCCGTGTGAACAAACAGGTAAACCGAAAGCCGGCAACATTGAATACCCAACATGAACACTTGGCTTATATGCTCTGTTTAATTTCCACATACTACTGCTTCACACAAAGAATATCACTGCACGGCGTTAACTTTAAGCTCAATCTCGAGCTCCTGTCGGTATCATCCATGATGAAAGTTATATACTCAATCGGGTGATGGGATTCTAAGGAAGGGGTTGAAGCAGCTGCTGTTTCTGCTTTTACTATGGAGCATAGTTATCAGTAGTTGGATGATAGTTGATAGTGTCAAGGCGATCGAATGTCAGGGAACATGGAAACTAATCTCTGTCCCGAAGACAAAGCTCCGACATTGTCATCTCGGTCGAGGATAACTATATGACAACAGCGCGTTCCAATTCACCCTAGCGTTATTCTAAGGAGAAGGATGTGCCGAGACACTGTAGCCGTCGGTTCAGGTGGCTCACATCAAAGGACTGCCAGCTTCCTGTGCTGAGCTGGGTTTCTGGACAGTTGTTGCCTCTATGGTTATAGTTTCATCATATTTCCCAGGGGTCCTGGCTAATGTCTTTGAATATCATATCATCTATATCATCCACCCTATTGCTACTGTCCAAGTTTACAGGATACGCCACACGCTGACAACCTAAATTCACTTTTTCAATTTTTGGGAAGAAAGTTTTACTTTGCTGCTTGACGGCCTTTGACAATCTTCTCGATCGATGATAAATTCTATAGAGCATATTTTAACTTCCATAGCCTAAGTTCAAGTATTATAAAATTAAAAATATAAAACAATTTATGTTGATACAGTTATGGAGCTCATAGGAAGCAGGTAATTCAAATTTTAGTGAAAAAATTCATTCAATGGAATTCAAATTGCCAATTAACAATGATTTTGTAAATTAATCCATTAACAGACATCGAAATTTTACTGTCAAAGTTAATTTAATCTAAATGGATTAAAATTAGTTGATTTAAAAAGCATTTTGAATTAACAATGTAGCTCAAGTAGTGTTAATTTATTTGAGTGCTCGAGTTATTTGACATACGTTTCCTACCAATGGTTGACCTTTTTCCGATCGAACATTGTTAAAAATGTATGCTTCCTGGGAAAATAGCAAACAGCTATTACAGTTCATTTATAATTTGAATAGAAAATTAAAATTTATTTATCCTAATAAACTATCGGATGTTTAAAAAAAAATCCCAAGGTCTCGGTACAAGACAAAAATTGTTCAGCTCACTAATTAACACTTTTTTTCAACTTTTAACACCTCATCCGAGAGGAATATAATACCAGCCTTATTCATAGGACTTGAATAAATAAATTAAAAATATTTTGAATAAGAAAAATAAAGAAAGAGGTGAATAAATAGAAAAACTGTGAGTTTGAGGAAGTAAAACATTATTTAGATGGTTTTTGTCTTGACTATTCATGAGTGGAGTTTATTATCTCGCTGAAAGATGGATGAACATGGGGGAAGTAGTGTGTTATGCACACATCAATGCTGCCTAGATGTGATGATGTATGAAGCAAAGTGTTACGGCGAGAGGAATATGGAGAGCACCCATTCAGTGTAATATAACGCAGACCCTCTTTCTCTTTCCGACAGCCCGGAGCATTTTAGCATTGACGGGAGGGGAGAAGCGTCTAGTCTGACGGTCTAGTCGTTTTGTGTCTTCATATTAATAAAAGTGAAAATAAAAATAAAACTACAACGATCAGTTATTTTTAATAATTAATTATCCAGAGTTGAGCTGACGCTTGATACTCATACTTGTCCGTAATGTTCGAGTAAAGTGAGTGAATGAAATATTTTTTTTTTTGATCTGCTCCTGGCGGACTGAACAGACAAACTGTCAAACGTAATATCGGCGATTTGTTCCTCCCCGGCGGTATTATGTAGAGTTTAGTATACGTCGGCTGACAAGAGTAGAGACTGGATAAGAGAATTACTACGACTAGGACTACGTGACAGGCTCGCCCCGCGGGTTAAACTGTGATTGACCGTTTAATCGACGCTTTAATTAAATCCTCGAGAGAAACACCGCATCTGCAGCGGATGTATTCTGGACTATGCTCTAGTTTGGTTCCATCTTCTGGGCTGCTCTGCTCCTGTCTTAACAGTCTAACAATCTACGCTACGTTTAATGGTCATGTCCAACTTGTTTTCCATCCTATGTCTAATTACATTCATTGATTTTATTCCATCTTTGTTTAATTTATTGGTGATGCTACAGGACGTAATTTTTATTCATTAAAATCTTGTTAAAATAAATAAATTTTATTACTCCAAAATTTCACCAATTTTCAGATTCTTGGTCCTAAATTATTCATTAAGGGGTTATATCCACTTGCGAGGCAGAAAAAACGCGTTTTTTTGTGAATTTTTTCCAAAGAGGCATTTTATTTTATACATTAATGGAAAAAATTTACTTAAACAGAATTTAATGTACTTTAACAATCAGCGGTTTATTTAAAAAAATATTGGATCCCCTAGCTCCTGTAGATGATCTGCGGAGAGACCTCCAAAAAAAAGTGCTTGGCGGTGAACAAGATATCTCTTGTCCAAATTATCTGAAAACCAAAAACCAAAAATATTTAGTTTTGTAATAAATAAATACAGGTAATGATCGAAGGTCTAGTCAAAATTTTGATTTTTGACAAAATGGCGGCCGTTAAAAAAAAAAAATTCAGTTTTTCATGAAAATTTTTCACTTCAAAGTGGCTTAAAAAATCGAAATTATTGTCCAAAACCTTATTCTTTCGATCATTACCTGAAAAATATATCTGAGTAAGTCGTGTGAAAATTTCAAACCGATCGGTTTAGCGGTTTCGGAGAAATTTTGTTCACCGACTCTGAAAACACGGTTTTGAGATAAACGCGTTTAAAGTTTCGGGAACGATTTACACTAAATTAAAAATTTTTTTTTCAACTTACATCGTGTCATCTATTCCAGCACCATAAGAGGAACCCTCTGCTTCGTCGTTTGCCTCCAAAATGTTTAGTTGTTGTTGTCTACGAGCCATTCTCCCCTCGCGCGTCGACCCTTGCGCTCTTGCGTCCGAAATTGAGATGCGCTCTGCGTCCTCTTTACTCACGTAGGAATGAGAATTAGGTCCAAGTGATAATCCCATATAATAGCACTCATATAATAAAGAAGAGATATTTTACCTTCATTAAAGACCCCGGCTGCAATGTTTGCAGCTATTTCCACAATTTTAGAGCCAGCTGGAATAATTTTTGGAGTTATTTTCCATATCAGCTGATTATAACTTTCATTATTGTTCTGGGTAAAACCAATACATTCTTATTTCGTTATTTCTGTCTCACCATAAGGAGCAGCCTTCAAAATCCCCGAATAAGTTTTAGAGTCACCATCACCGATGTAGTTTCTAAAACGAACTTGATACTTTTCCAATGAACGTTTGAACATGGTAATAACAGCATCAACTTCCATTTTTCCTGATGACCCATCGTGGTTAGCAGAGCATACGTCTTTGTGCTCTTTCCACCATTCCTGATATTCAGAAGTATCCTTGTGAGATTTCCAAGGCTCGCATTGCTTACAGTAAGAGCTTTTAACTAAAAGATCAATTATTTTTCCACTGTAGTATCTAATTAGAGATGTAACTCCAAATAGAGAAGTAAATCCCCTTTTTTTTCCAAGTCCCATCTCCCGAGACTGTTAAATCACTCTTATGTTCATCACCCTGCTGTTAAGACGTGGCATCCATTTCTTCAACACAAGCTTTTTTTAAAAGTTTATCTGTGACTACTGACACACATTCGTGGATATTTTTAACGATCATATCATATGAAGTTTGGAGCAAAAAAGCTGGCATGTCCATTAGCCCACAAAATTGAGTAGCACCTTTCAAACCTAACCCAAGGGTTCTCATCACAAATATAAATCGTCGATTTATTTCATACGAGTGTTTGACAAAGTTACAAGAGTTTATACTAATACGAGGACTATATTTATCACATAAGATAACAATTTTAAAACCAAGTCCACGTTCTGATGCTGTTTCAAATTTTACTGGCTCACGGCAAGTTTTACACAATACATACTCACTAATAGCCGTAAACACAGTAATAAAATTTAAAATTCTATATTCAACTGACGTATCGCAAGTTACACATATTTCCTCTTGCGCTTTAAATTTTTTTGCTGAGGCGCTGAAACTGCTCTCATCATATTCCACGGTTTTCGGATTAAAAACGTTCTTCCGTTTCTTTCTTCGAGACAAAATTTCATTGGAAGTTCTACGAGTTTCTCTGCTAATTTTACGAGGCATTTTTTACTTTAATTAATTAAACTATACACACTGAGAAATACACAAACTGAGCACAAACACAACTTGTCCACGTGGAAGATCACTTCTAACTGATGAGTTCACATATTTTTAACCTAAAATTCCTCAACATAGGTTTCAGGTATAAACTAGATCTTTTGTATTATTATATTAGGGTCCCAAACACAATATAAGTCAAGAACAAAAGGATAGAAGCTACCAGAAACAGCTGCTACTCCGGCTCGTGCTCCGCCTACTTTCGAACGCTCGGAGACGTTCTTACTAATACGCTCATATCTCCGAAACTAATTGTCGGATCGATTTGAAATTTTCAGAGAATATTCTTGAATATATGTACATTCAAAAAATGAAAAAAAAAATCGATTTTTTGAAAATCACAAGTGGATATAACCCCTTAAAATAAATAAATAAAAAAAAAAAAAAAAAAAAAAAAAAAAAAAAAAAAAAAAAAAAAAAAAAAAAAAAAAAAAGGACCAAGTATAAATTCGGTGTATTAAATAACATCGGATAAACGTATTTTAACTCCGAAAAAACTAGCTTATCCCAGAAATAAAATCCTCGAGGAAATCGAATCGCTGGATAGGAAGATAAAACGAAATAAAAGGGCATCTCGCATAATAAACACATAACAGAACCCAAGAGGGAGCGAGAAACAGAACCAGAAACAGAGAAAGAGAAAGAGAAAGGAGAAAGAGGGTTTGAGAAAGCGGCGTGTTAACCGAGGAATTCGAGGCAATTCCACGCCGAATGCAATGCCTTCCCAATTCTCAATATACCTTGAAGCTTGAGCTGGAAGCTTCCGTCTTAGATCTTTAATGAGAAGCTTTTGCCCTTCAGGGCTCACTAGGCATACCAAACATTCTGGTAAGATCTGGGGTCTCTCTCAAAACTATTGCCGGGTTGTATTCTATTCCACAGTCCTGATTAATTTGAATTAATTATCACTTATTGCTTATTACAAATAGATGAATAGATGGACAGACAGAGGAAGAATAGGAGAAAGGAAGAGAGGAATGCTTATATTTATTTAGTAGCTCTATTTACGGCCTAATTATATTTTAATTCATAAATTACTCGATGCATGATATGAATATACATAATCAGGAGCGGAGCGTGTTTGAATAACATGACAAATTAATCAATGAAAATTACATTTGAATTCTATGATGATAATAATTTTAACCGCAAGCAGTAGCTCTTGAATCTAACAATTACAGCCGACGCTGTCACTTGTCACATGAATCTCTGTGTGACTTGGCTGTCTAAAAGCGCTTGCATCCATTCAAATTTAATGCACGGAATTAAATTAACAATTATGCGATATGTGAATAATCACCTTCATTTCTCATTTTGATAATTCACTTTTTTATTAATTACCTTTATTTTATTTCCTACTATTCACTTTCTGTCTTTTTACTTTTAGGTTAGATCAATCTCATTTGATTCGAGAGAAAAACTTTCTTAGTTTAAAACTTTTCTACTTGATTCGAGACGATGAAACTTATTAAAATCATTTTTTCAGTTCGAGATATTTTCAAAAAATTGCATAATTTATATTTTTAATTTTGATAATGAAGTAATTAAAACAGTGTTACAAACTCATATTGTTTATTAACCAACAAAATGAGCGCGCTGAAAAGGTTAATTTAAAAAAAAAAAAAAAAAAGGCAGTAATAAAAGAGTAAATTAATTATGAATTTCAATTTTCCGCGTAACAAAAATAAATACCGGATAATTAAAGCCAAAAACATTCAATTATTAACTATACAAATCTGACATAATGCTCGTAAATTAATAACCTCAAAATCTCTTATTAACCTTTTCAAATTAGCTAATAATTAACTTTTATAATAATTTCCACCAGACAATTAACAGGAGTCGAAACAATTAACTCAACAAAAAAAAAAAAATGAATAAATAAAACAATTTAACGAATCGGTGAATTATTTATTAAAATTAATTTTCTTGCTAACGAAAACTTGGAGCTTAATTTGAATAGACTAATAAGAGGAAAATAAAATAAAATAGATAGCAGGAGTAGAATGAAGGATGAAGGAAACTGAAAACAAAAGGACGAAATAATATTAGTGGAGATTGTCAAGTGGCATTCTATCGCAAGTGAAATAGATAGCAAGTGAATTATTGTTGTACAAGCATCTCCTAGCCCCCAGCCCCGGACTCCTAGCTCGCCCTTTAGCAAGCTTCCCACGTAAACTGAATAGAGCTGCGCAGGTTTTGCGCGATGCAATCGATTACATTTTTCCCGTAAGGTACCTGCTTTGTATCAATTCTCGATAAAAAGCTCAAATCCCTTCAGTCGTCAGGACAAAATCTCAAAAATGGGGAAAATTTATTTAAATCAACTCAGATTAAAAAATGTATTTAAATTATCTGAAAAGGAATCAAGAATCAAAATTGTGTTAAATGTTAGATGAGAAAATGATAATTAAACCGAGTAACTTTGATCAAGGTTCGTAAATTCTTAGTTGCTTGCTCGAGTACAAACTGCTGTACAGCAAGAGTTGAAGTAGAAGCGGCTAAACTACTGGTAGACCTAAACCCTACGCTAGGATTCGGTGTGGAGGTGCCACTAAAGCTCAGCTAAATTAACGTTTCATGTAAACAGAGAAAGGGTAAGCGTTGTCTCAAAGTAGTTTGCTTGTCTTCAGCCGGCTCATCTAAATCTTCTGCCCTTGGTTACCAGAATGGACAATTCAG
This sequence comes from Cotesia congregata, assembly GCA_905319865.3. Taxonomy (NCBI): domain Eukaryota; kingdom Metazoa; phylum Arthropoda; class Insecta; order Hymenoptera; family Braconidae; genus Cotesia; species Cotesia congregata. The sequence continues at coordinate 268,915 of CAJNRD030001123.1, read as the reverse complement.
AAGCTCTGTATTTTATTAAGTACATACACTTTGTACATAACAACTCCAGAAAGACAATCAACTTTGCTGAAACTTTAATTGCTGATTATTCCGCTGTTTTATAGAATTTGCTGTGGTTTTTAACTTGACGCTTTGAAAATTAGAAATTTTTTACAGATTATTGTGTTAAATATAAAAAATTCATAAGAATCATATTAGTCTGAAGTTTTAATGAATAAAAACTTGGCAATTATAATTTTAAAGATCAATATTGTCGAGCATAATAAAGACTAACGGCATTAATGAAACTCTAAGACAATAATTAACGAATTAACAAGAAGTGTAAAGGGGAAAATTTTGTCCAGACGGAGGTAATGAAGTTGGTATAATCCAATTGACCCGAATCATCCGGTAATCTAACTCTTTTCGAAGCTCTGCGAGTTGAGTAAACGTCACCCAGGGATGCTTTGCTGGGGAAACTCCTGTTCAGAATCTTTAGAATTCTTCTTAACTCGAGGTTGTAGGCTTTGTATCTCCGCTTATTTCTTCTCCAGCCAAGTCTTTAGCTCCCTGGAAAAGGGTGAGCGAGTCAAGGATGAGCAAATACCTCTTTTCGCGTTCGTCAACGAGATCGAATAGAATTAGGACAAAAGTGGATTATCAGCCGACGAAGGTCGAAGGAAACTCTGCCAAAAGGATTTCTTGCGCTTTTCTCGTCTCCTTCTTCTGTATATTTTCCTCAAGGATTTTTGGATTTTACTCAAGAGGATCATTCAATTATTGTCACTGTGATAACTCACTGCGTCTTTATTAATTTCTTTTTCTATATATATTTTTACGTTGTATTTGTGAATAATTATTTAAATTTTTTTACAGTAATTTGCAGATAAAATTTTTATTCGTGTAAAAATTTTGGTTAAATACAAAAATAAAACTAAAGACGTAAATAAATAGCGAAATTAATAATTGTCGGTGGAAAAAATTGGTATAAATAAACGAAATTTACAGCAGCACATTTAATTCGGAGAGTGAAAAAAAAAAAAATGAAAAATGTTTGAGTGATTTTATGTGGAGCAGATGCAGAACCTAGACTTAGTGTAACTATAACTATAACGGGAGGTTTGTAGAGATATTCTTGTGAATTTAATAGCAATGAAGAGGAAATAAATATGTAGAGAGAGGCGGAAAAAAGAGCACGAGCAAAATGTTGAAATGAACAGAATTACTAACAGTAATTTGTCGACAATAAAACGATAAATCGTCAGGGATTTCGGTGGGATGTTGCGCAAAAGGGAAGAGAGCCTCGCAAAATAAAGAGATGAAGTCTAGTCGGAATAACCGGAATTTATTTTATATAAAATAAAAAATAGTTGCGATTCTAGATAACGAGAGTGACTCAACAAAAAGTGAGGAATTACTATGCTGTACTACACTTTGTAGTTGATTGTTTTTTTTTTTTAGTTTTTTAAATTCACGAGCGTTTCTGACAACTAAATAATGAGATTTTCGGGCGGATGATTGAAATTTTTTTTCCCGTGCTTCGAATTAATATTTCATTCCTTCATTCCCAAATCAAAGCTTCACTACTTAATTTTTTTCATCAAGAGTTAATTGGACTCATTTATAAAAATCACCCTCATTTTAAGGAACAAATTAAATCCATATAATAGCAATGAATTTACCGACAACTGCACGCACTCAGGCTTCAACCGGTGTCACGCTGACAGTTTTAATAAAACCAAATCACCCTCAGTAGCTCCCACCGCCGACACCGCCATCGCTAACACCCGCAGACTACCGGCATCGGCCTATAACCTGCGGTATTAACCCCATGGCGAGCACGTTTCCGGAAAATCCCTCAGTTTTCATCCACTCGCTCTCTATCTCTCTCTCTCTCTCTCTTCCTTTCACTCGATCGAGTCTTTAACCAATTCACCGCTACCCGCATTTTCCATTCAACAATCTAACCACTGAATTTTTTTTACATCAAAACTTTTTTGGTTAAAATCACTCTGACGAAATAATTAAATGTTTTTAATTAATTTTTTTTTTTAATATTAAAGCCTTCTTAATCCTTTAATTTGACGTTATTGTTTATTGGAAATTTTCATTAACACCCGAGTCGAAATTTCGATCGGATTTTGAACGTTTTGATCCGAAATTGATCGTACTTTGATCTCCATGGTCCGACTAGTTCCGATTTTGAACGTCTTGGACGTACTGTCTACCGAGAAATCGGATTTTAAACTCCTCGGTCCGATCGTTCACCGAGAGATCCGATTTAAAATCTTCAATTCCGATAAAAGTTATAAATAAAACTTTATTTATTATAAACAATTATTGAATAAATTAAACTAATTATAAAAATAATTTCTGTCCATATTGACCTTAACTTGCATAGATTCATTCTATTTATCTATACATTTATTGTGTTTTTGTAATTCCTCAAGTGCAATATAATTTGTTAACAAACATACAGGTGAAGCTAATAAAAAGCGTGTAATTACATTTTTCGAGAAATAGTTAAATGAAGAAATAATTAATTTTTTCCTAAGTTTTTAGTAATTAATGGTTCATTTTTTTTTTTTCAAAATCCTATCAATATATAAAATAATTTTTGTCCATATTAACCTGTAACTCGCGTGAATGTATTCTATTTATCTATACACTTATTATATTTAAAAAAAAAAAATCGATTATCGTACTGAGAAGTCATTAATATTTCAATTTGTTTATTTAAAAGTTAATAAAAAATATGATAATAAACAAATTAAATTTGCAAAAGAATTTTATGTGAAAATATAGATATTTTACTATAATTTCCTGAAAATTTCATTAAGTTATCGTCAATAGCTTTTTCACAATTAATTTTTTAATTAAAAGTACCGAAAATTTTTATTGTTAAAAAAATTGTTGTTAAATTCAAAATTTTCAAAAACTGTTTTGAGGGATGATTTTTAGGTATGACTACTTTCGATAATCATATTTTGATAAGTTTCCTATCACCAAGTGGTAAAAAGGGGGTCCACTTGACGTGTTTTGACTCAGTTGAATTTTTAATATTTTAATTGTAAAAATTATAAGATTTTAAAATAAGATATTAAAAATATACAGAATGATGTACAAAGTCTAAAGTATACTATAAGAATTTAACTTTTTTTAACTAATAAACATTTGTAAAAAATAGTTTATTTTCATCAAAACACAATATTAAATAAGATAAATTAGATCTAGATTTAGTTTATATAAATGATGAGGTGTGCATCAACTTATCGGTCGTACGGCATAGGGGTTAGTTGTCGGTCTGGCAAGCGCGCGGCTCGGGTTTGAATCTCGGTTAGAACGGAATGCGATTTTCAATTTATTTCTACAATTAGCGATAGTTAGTTCTAAGTTAAGAATTAAATGGTCTAAAGTTGCGTTAGCTCTACATCAAAATTGAACTAAAAAAATGGAGTTTAAAAATTATTTTTTTTCATAAATTTTGAATCAAATAGTATTGAAAATTAACTATGGCCCAGTCCTGATGTTATCATTATTATTAATATTATCATTATAAAATACGATCAAGGCGTTCAAAATCGGACCGAATTTTTATTTCTGTCTGATCGTACTTTGGACTCCAGAGTGGTAAAAACGGAAATTTGTACCACTGTGGAGATCAAAATACGATCAAAATTTCGACTCGGGGCAATTAACAGTAAAAGTTAAAATGTAAACTTATATAAAGTACAAGAACAATTAATAATAATATCAATTTAAAAAAAAGCAATAAATCTCTTAATAAAATGAATAAAAATATTAATAATAAATAATAAGCTTTGCTTCTGATAGTTGAAAAAAAAAAAAAAAAAAAAAAAAAGTATAATTACGTGACATCGATGTTTGATTCATGATTCTGTAAAGGGGGAGCAACAGCAAGTTGTTGTAAGCAGAAGCATTATTGATTTTCGATATTAATATCTGGGAATACTCTGTCGTACAGGAGCCACCGATATGAATCTTGTCAACTAGAAGAAGCTTTTTGTATAATTATATTTCTAGCATCAACTTTAATATTCCCCGACATTTAAAAATATTTTTTGTTAATTTAATCATACTATAAATAGAACAGAGATACGCATGAGCTCGGTAATAAATTTATTAAAAAAGATCAATGGATCAAAAGTATAAAAATTCGGTAAATAATCGTCGTAAAAAAGCAGGACGCCGTAAATACAAATGGAACGGAATAAGTGTAAAGGAGAGCGCTTTTCTCGAGATATATTTTTTAGCTCTATTTATTTTTTTATTCATTTTAAGTTTCTTTCGCTTTGTCACCATATTTCTTTTCCTCAGTATCCTGAAGCCACTGAACCGATATATCTTGTTTAAAGTTATCGGCTAGCTAGTTATCCTGAGTGATTGCTTCTTAGGCAGGTACATTCCGCCACCACCGACAAACTCCCTGCGCCATTTGTGCCATCCTACTCGACTATTCTTATTCGGTCTCCCTTTTTTCCTTCTCCCCTTACTTTTCCTAGCTCTCACTCTTCTCGCCTTTATTTTACCCACCAGGACTCAAGACTACTTGACTCTGGGTACGCTTTACTCTAAAGCTTTTTCCACTATTTTCTGCAACCGTAGGGACGATAAGAGAGATAAGTCACGATTTAGAAATGTCTGATTTGTAGAAATGAGATAATAGACTATTTTTAACTATTTATTTTGTTTTTTTTTCTCACGATTTTTTAGAGTTTTTTCATTGTCGATCATTATGTTTAATTTTAAATATCAACAATAATAGAAAAGAGAAACATACTTAAAAATTATTGTTGTTACTTTTTTTTTTAATTTCTCCAGCAGTTTGCTTGGCATGTATCCTTACTCACGGTTAACTTACATTACTGTGCTCATAATGCTCACACGGGCACATAAACTTTGATATTATACGATGATAGGTCAGAAACACATGCACGGAGCACGGAGTTTCCTACTATACCGAAAGTTGAAGCATATAATTTAACGTACCGCCCCACTACGTTCTCCACACAACACACTATACACTATTTCATCCAGAGACTCAGCTCAAACATTTTTCCCCTTGAGACTAATCTAAATTTTCGAAAAGTTATAATCAAACAGTGTACCGTGCTTGGCTACTGAGAAGTGCCAAGTGGGAACTCGAGCAAGAAGCAGAGCCCGTTTTTTCAAGAGAATAATATAGTATTCAAAGTTTTAATAATTTACCGTTCATATAATCAGACATACATATACTATATATATATATATATATATATATATATATATATATATATACCTATGTATAATTGAGTGTCTGACCAAGCGTGCCATTTATCATTGGGTAGATTGCTAACTAATTGGATTCTCCTTACTTTCCCAATTCAAAATGGCGAAACTTTTGGAAGTTTGAATTGCCGAACCGTACACAAGTCTGCAGTTATAGTTTTAATCATTATACCTACTGATAAGTTATTATTCCGTTTCACATCATTCATTCGCTTTAGTTTGTACTTTTTATCCTACTGAAAATCACAAGATAAATTTTCCCAGTTATTTTTTAAAAAAAAAACCTTGGATCAAGAAAAATATTCTTCTTGAAATTACTTTTCAATAAATATTCAAGTTTTTTAGTTCTAGTAATTAAAAAAAAAATTAAGAGAAAGAGCTTTTTTAGTCCTAGAGCAAATTTTTGATGATCAAAATGTCTTGGTGTAAGTAAACCTTCCTTTCTGCGTGGAAAAAGTAAAACCCCGGCTTTTCAGTAATTAAAAATATATTTAACGACTCAAGTACAAGGGTTTGAATTGAAGCCTAAAAAATTACCTCGTAAGAACTTAACTCTCGGAGCCGTTAGCTCCCCCGGTTGTAAATGTACGTGTGTACTCTCTGCTGTGTCGCGTGAGGTAATTTTCCGCTGTCGCTCGCCACCGAGAACTAGTTGCGCGCGAAAAACTCCCTTGCATTATTATTGTTATTATTATTATCATTATTCCACCCTTTTTTCTCGTCACTTCTGGTTGTTTGTTTTGAGTAGTCCTCCCCCTTTCCCTTTCTCGCGAACAAGCGCATAGATGTCTACCTCGAACATTTTTCTTTGTGGCCTGGTAAGCCGGTTTCCGTCCGCTGGAAACTCCATGCATAGGTTAGTACTGAGGGTAACACCACGGTGACGTCTATATAATTTTTCATTCAGAAAATAATTATCCCGCGGAAGAATTCATTCATTTTCATTTTTTTTCTTTCGTATTTTCAACTCAATAAATAAATTTTAATTTATTTCATTTTATTTGATTATTGGGTATGCATTGGAACAGATCGCGCAGATGTGTCTCGCACTTACCACCGAAGAGATTCTTCAGCTCGTTCATTCCCCTGGAGTACCGCCAGACACCTGCGAGCCAACGAGCCAACGAGCGACAAGGGGGGTCGGGAACACGAGTCGCAGAGTAAGAAATAGAGAAGGAGTAAGAGTAAAACTAAAACCGGGAAAGACAGAGAAAGAGAGAGAGAGAGAGAGAGAGAGAGAGTAGAGCGTCAGTCGCGAATAAAACATCCCCACGTTTCTTCACCCTCGACTCACTTTAACTCCACACTGCGACGCCGTTATTTCACATACGCTCCTCCTGCTCATCCCTTTTTTTTATCCCGTGGCCTTCTTTTTATTTCACTCGTTTCCTTTTTTTTCTCACCCCAGACACAAACTCGTTCCCCCGCCTCACACGGCGCATCATTCAAGTCTCGAGATATTTTCTCTCCCCCATTGTTACTTGCTGAATTTTATGCCGACGCGTTTTTTTTTTTTTTCTACTATTATTATTTTCAACTTCTCGATTTAATGTCAGACACTAATGAGATATTTTAAGATAAAATTTTTTTCAATGTTTTTTATTTTTAAATTACAACTAACTTTTTTTCGAGACTTAAATTTTTGTTGCAATTTTTTTTTATGATGAAAAATTTATTTGGACGTGATTGATGAAAAAGTTTATTATCAGCTGGAAAGTAAACAGGCGATTGATTTTATTAATATTTGGGGTGAATCGAGAGAAGTGAGAGGAGGAGGAGAAGGTAACTCGGTAAATCGAATCAAAAGATTAGTGTGCTTTGAAATGCCAGTTATTCTTTGGTTTTATGTCTCTTGGGATCGGTACGCTCCATTACTCGCGACATTCTCGACGGGGATAAATATTATGAAGACAAAAGATTCTGGTGTGCTTGCCGGTGATATATACACCCGGCTGCATTGCACCCAATGTGAGTGCACCTTCCTCGGATTATACTGTTATAAGATAAAAATATATTATATATACATGTGATATATGTATTAACTGGGCTGAGGGGCTGAATCTTGTAAAAAATTCTAATGATAGTAAACGTCTCAAATACTTTACAGAGACACTTTTTTACTGTTAATATTTATAGAGTTGTATATGATTTTATTCCTTATTTTATTTTGTGAGTAACTCTGTGATAATTTAATATTTTATAACTTTATTCAAAATTCAACGGGGATTAACATCTTTTGATACTATGACTAACTTTTAAGTACCATTAAGCTCATCTCTAAGAAGATTACAACTACTAATGTAACTATCAATAAATAAATAAATGAATAATAATAATAACAATAAAATTAAAATAAAACGCTTAATTTAATAAAAATAGTTGATTAACTTGTCGCCGTTTTTTTCATTAAAGTATTTAGTAAACAATAACAATGATAATAATATTAGTAAGAACAACAGTAATAGTAATGATAGAAATAAAAATAAAAACAACAAAGTAAATAAAACAAAAGAGCCGGGAAACGCGAAAAAGTTTTTAGTGACCAGAGTAAATGTAGAAAACAGTTTTAAACAAAAACAGCAAGTATAAAATAGACAGAAAAAAAAAAAGAAAAAAAGGATATCCCTAAAAATAAAAAAGTGGTTGGACTAGAGCCGTGGAATTACTTGTTTTAAGCTATTAGCAAACTTTACAAAGTCACAAGCGATTACACAATTATTATTCGATTCTGGTTTACGCGTTACGCTCCAGCAACCTGCCTGTTTTCGCTCACTTTTTTCAAAAGAAACTCCTTCAACAACTCCTTCGAGACCTCCAATTAAAAATTTGCCCGAGTGCCGCCGCCTACTGCCCACTTCAAGAAAAACAAATTTTTTTTATTTTTATTTTTCATTTTATTATTTCGCTTTCCAGAAACTTTCAAACACTCAATCACTCTGAATTATGGACACGGAGGTTTTTAATAAGAGCCTAGAGAGGAATGATAATAATAATTGAAAATTTTTAAATTAAAAAATCAAATTATTGTAAGTATTTTCACAATAAATGAATAATTGCGGGAGGGACGGTTTTAAATTCGAGTTCCTCGGGTTTAATTGCGCGAATAATCAGAATAATCTGAAAAAGGAAGAGCAGGATTTTTATTATAGTTTTATCGGGTTTTATCATCAAGATGTTTTATCAAAGCTGTGAAATTTCTCGGACCATTTGAAGCGATTTCTGAACGACTATCTGCGTCGTAGTCCGCTCGATACTTCCCGGCTTTTATTTTATTTTTATTTTTAGTAGCACTGCGGGTATACGGGCACATTTATGGGGAATAAACCTCTGAGGACCCTAACTCGGATTACATCGAGCCGCGGCCTGGGGCAACTTTAGGCGGCGTTAGGCTAAGCAACTTCCAGTAGTAAGAGTATTCCCAGTTGGTCATATCACTAAAACCAGACTTCCATGACACTAAAACAACTTGAATTTTAAGGCTAAGGCTTGCTACGTCGTCACCGAATAGTTAACGGGGTGTTATTACCTTTTAATGACAGCTTTCAGTACAATGAATAATTCTTTGGATTTTTCTGGTGAATTTCTACACAAAACCCAGTTTTAATAAACTCAATAAGGGGAAAGTATTAATTTTCAAACAATCAAGCTTTTAAATTTTCTCATAATGAAAAATGATAACAATCGCGAATTGTATTTTTTTGTAATATAAATATAATGACTGGTGACCTAAAACTTGTGCATTATAAATTTCAAACACGGTTTAGCGGTTCAGTATTTCTGATAATTTGAATACCAAAAACAACCAAGCTTTGATCCCTTAACTTTAGTTCTAGCTTTAACTTTAACTTTAAATCCGTACTGAGGCAGATCCTCAACTCGCTGCGGAAAATATAAAAAACGTGACGCGATATCCAGCTAAATTAAAAAGCTTTGAAGTTACAGCGCCGCAGTTATATTCATAAAAAGTAAAAACATTCAAGCTTTGAAAAAGTGTTTCATCATTTCGAAACTAATGCTACAAGGTATAATTTTACTTGTTTTTTTTTTTTTTTTTTTTGTGGATTAAGTTATGTACAAAAAAAGTATTACCTAATCAAAATGATAATACAATGAAAAAAGAAAAATATTATAAGTGAATAATTGAAATAATTGGAAATACCTAAAATAAGATATTTTTTATAAAAAACATGCTACAAAAAAATTCAATTTTTTACTATTACAGCGGATACTTTACTGCTACTAGTGGCTATTGCGACAACTTGCCCTCTGATTACAAGGACAAAGGTGTAATAGAGGTAAAAACTCTGAAAATACGACGGCGTTTAGCGGAAAAAATAAAAAACCGAACAAAGAAGATTCAAAGGAACAAGAATTATCGTATTTACTTTCGTTTTTAATTAGATGCGCTGTAATTAATTTTTTTATGAGAAATTCATCTGGAGTGGGAGTAAATGGTTTGCTCAAATGTAAGGAGAAAAATAATAGAAGAGCAAATCGAGGAAGTGTAAGCGGAGGAAGCTTCCGTTCTTTATAATTTACGGTGACAAACGGAGTAAAGAGTGTGTTATTCCATCCAACTTTTCACGCTGTCATGCTCCTCCAGTGTTAAGGAAAAATTTTGTGAATAACCGTTGTTCGGGTTTTGTAAATTATGTTTAAAGAAAATTTTTCCACTTTTGCTATTGAATGTCGTAGAATTTTGATTTGATGGAAAAAGTTGACGGATTCGAAAAATTACTATCCGACTAAAGTTAATCTAACTTTTTCTATTGTTATATGACGCGGTGAAATGAAAGAAATTTATGAGCTCAAGAGGAGAACAAGAAAATTGTGTGAAAATGGGGCTCCTCAAAATACTGGAAAAAAATTAACTTGATTGTGTGCGCATTTTTTTAACATTAACATTTTAATAATTCAATAAAAAATAATTGAAAATTCGGTTTTTCCCCTTGAATTTTCCCAAAAATTCGTTTCTCCCGAGTTAATAACGTTTTGGTACTTTTCCATAAATTCACGGCAGAATAGTTGGGACAAGAAAAGAATTACCTGTCTATGTGTCTCGAAGTTTATCTCAAAGTCCATTATTCAAGAGAAATAACAAGTAAAGCCAGAGAAAAAGAGAGAAAGGGTGAGAGGGAAAACGATAAGTACCCAGGTATATTTATTTATTTCACCAGTTGTAGTTGTTATTGTTTTGCTTAGGAGCTCGGAGCTTGAAGCTCGGCATGTCCAGAAAAATAAAAAACTGTCCATCATCATGTCACGGGTGCTTTCTCATCTATTGTTTCATCTTTCATTTACTCCTGATACTTATTACCACTATTTACTTTAACCGGCGAGAGAGTACCGGTTCCAGTTCCAGTTCCAGTTTCAGATAATGGATGTATTTTAGGTGAACGTGTGTGTATGTTCATTTTCCACTATCCACTATCCGTTGGTGCTTTTTTATCTCTCATTTTCTGAGTCAGTTGTTTCTGTAATGCAAGAGAGGGAGAGCCTTTCAGAGAGAAGGGCCTCTTGGCAGAGATCGAAAGTCCTAGAGAATGAACTAGACTACCAGGCAATCAGTCAGGGTAAATAACGAGATACAACTCCACTCAGACACACTCTTCATGTCCTGGATACATTATTATTTTATTACTGTTACTTATATACAATCAACTAGTTAATTGAGTTATAAGTATCATTATTTTGCCTTAAGCTCTTATTGAAAATTTTCATCTGGCTGATTATATCCTTATATGCACTACTGATTCTTTTTTTATAATTTTATTTAATAATTATAATCATTTTTTTAATTATATTTATATTTTTTATTTTTAATTAAAGAACAATTAAAGTATCTTTTAAATTAAATTCAAAGTTTATTTAATAATCTGCTAATAGTAAAAATAAAAAAAAAAAAAAAGGGAAATAATTAATTAGTGTGAGTAATTCAAAGAAAACAAAGTGATTATTGACATTGCGCTAAAAGTGAACATTAGTTCGGTAGAAGGCAAAGGCAGAAGTAAATATAAAGGTAAAGGATTGACTAGCCGTAGCACCCTTGCTAATTAACTTGAAATGTATTTACTGAAAACAACGAGTTAATGGAGTCACGTGGCCGTCACTGACTTAACAGTTGCGCCTCGACGTATACATGTAATATATACAGACATACAAAACATATAAGCTCGGAAGTATAAACGGCACAGTATAGTGTCTAGTGCAGAGTCGTGCTTTCGTCATCATTGCCGCTTGCCACGAAATTCACTCTAATTGGTTAACTCGAGTACACTCGTTTAAAAAGTGACACGAAACAACCGACAGTTAAATACAGGGCACGTGTCCTTGGGAGTTTAATAAAATAAAATAAAATAATAAAATACAGTCCTGGTATTTTGTTTTATTTTTTATTCCATTTGCGCTGATACTTTCATGGGTTTTGTTTTGGCCATATGTCACGGGATTAATTTATATTTTGGACTTTTATTGTTATTTTTGACACGGACATTAATGGGCATCGGGCAATGGGCATCGGGGTTCCTTGTGTCGGTGTCGGTGTCAAAACCCGAAGCAAAGCGCTCTTCTAATTCCTACACCACCAATGCAACGGTATGGAGTGAATGGAGCTCTGAATTATAAATGGGGATGAATTATGTCGCGCACGAGAAGTACCAACGCACTGAATTATTACCGCGGCAGTGGGCCTGCGCATTGACTTTCGGAATAAAAGTTGCTTTTTTTTTTGGCGTTTTTACTTCTGTAAGTTTTTTTTTTTTTCATTGTTTCGGTAGAATTATTGACTCTATTCATTATATTGCAATTAATGTAAACATTTTTTTTAGTGGTCAAAATGAATATTGTCTGGAATTTTTATTTTTTTTTTTTCTATATAAATAAGGCTTAACAATAAAACAATTTGTATAACAAGATTATAACAATGAAAAGTCAGTAATTTATTTCGATAAAATTTTTTGAGATTAGTTGATCGACAATAATTAAGGTCGGTGGGTTTTTGATAAGTTGAAACTCGTGGGCATTTCCTAATCGACGATTTCGCTCGAGGGCGGATGTCGAGGAATGGGAAAATCCTGCTGACTCTGCGTCCGGATTTCCCAGCTCAGTGTGTGTGAGGGAGGAAAAGAGCTCCCCACTGGGCCTCCTGTTGCCCGAGAGAGACGATCTATACCCGAGCGAGAACCGGATTCAAGCAAGAACGGCAAAGATCAAGTGGATTCGTCCTTTCACACTGTCTGGGATTCCACACCACAAATTTTTCACTTTTTTATTTTTACTTTTTATCCGACTCTTTTCTCTTTTACTTACATCCAAAATTTTTGCTAAGCGTACTTACATCAAAAGCATCAGTTGATATACTACTGACTCGACACTTTTTTTACTCCCCTCCTCTTCCTCTATCTTTTCCTTCTTTTAATAATTCCCCTAGAGTTATTTTATATTTTATATAGCGCTGCTTCACAAATAAAAATAACCTTCCCGTTTTTTATCTCCGAATCGTTAACACACAAGTGCTGAATAACTTTAATACAATCTCAATTTAATGCTAATAATTCCTATCCTCTATTTTTAACACTTATATATTTTACTCTCGGTATAATATTTATTTTTAAATAATCGACTCTTATTATCTTCGGCTATAAATATATCGGGCTGCTAACACCAAAAAGGTAAATAAAAGAATTTCTTTTCCTCCAATCACCGTAAGTATATAATTGATTCAATTAACATTTCACGGAAGTGAAGCGCCGAAAATGAACTTTCAAATATATCTTTATAATATTATAATAATTATAAAATCTCAGAATATTCTTAATTAAATTTCAATAATTATTCAAATTTTATAACGCTAAAATAGACAATAGTCCAACATCTTGATTTGAAGAGTAAAACTAAGCTCAGCTTTCAATCTCTTGAACTAAAATTATCAAAATCGATCATTTTTGAATATCCAACCTCTACGGCTGTTAAAATAAATAATTTATTTCTTCATCCATATTCATGATTATCGCAAACTGAAATAAAATGTCATCTCGAAAATAGAAATAATACAGACGATACCACAGATCAGAATAGACAAGTGATTAAATAATCACCAGTGATTTAATAATCTCATTCAAATAGAACAACGGATAATAATTAAAATTCTTTATTATAATTTATCACACTGTATCACACTGTAGCTCATTCGATAAAAAATTTATTTAATAAATTTCTAGTGTGATGTTCGTTAAGAATTTATTTGTTAAATATTAAAAATCTTTTATAATAATAAAAAATAGTTTTATATCATTGGAATTTTATTTATGGTAATAAGTGGATAAAAATAATATTGATCTATTGGAGTGTATTAATTCAAATCGATAATATCTGATCCGGATCATGATAAGATTCCTCCTACCCCGGGGCTAAGTGGTCAAGCATAGGGGATCGTTAATGCGAAGATAAACCGGATAGATTGTAAGATGAGTTTACGGATCAAGGACGAAGGAAATGATGATAACGCGATAAGGTATTCATGACCAAACACCCCAACCCCCGTGACATTATCTTGTACCCTCCAAATGGGATTAAATAAACAGAAACTTAAGAAATAAACAGAACTAAACAAAAAACAACGAGTAGATAAATTTTTGCTATGAAAGTTCTTAACAAGTTCCGTCTTTTCTTTTTTCAGACTGTTTCGTGAATGCTTCAAAGTTTATTTCATTAAAAGGAATATTATCTTTCGTTATATGTAGACTTTACTTTGTAAGATAAAGGATCTCTGGGAGGACGGACTTGCTCTCCGAAACTCGAATTTCCTGCCTCGCGATGCCTCGTGATGTCGACACGCAAGACACAATCGGAAGAAGCTGCGTCTCTTCTACTAGTAGTCGTAGTTGTAGAGGTAGTTCCTGCCGCGTGCCTCGGACAGACTCAACAATAAGACAATGGCGAGCGAATTTACAATAGAAGCCACGGTGTCGCCTACTACCTGGCTCCCGTTCTCATTATTCCCGTTTCAAGAGCACAAAACCCGCGAGAAACACCGTGATGATGGATCTCCGTTAACTTTTAAAAGTTTTTATTGTCAACCACATGAAGACACGTATTCACTAACTTGCTTTAATTTATTGCTTTATTTTATTTAAATATTATTGTTTTATATAACAAAAGTCAAACTCACTTTAGTTGACCGACGGGTTCATTTTTTATTAAACAGACTACAACTTCGGATAGTATTTACTTATTTTTTTTCAGCGAGATTCTATCCTCTGATTATTTTTCAATTGTGTTGTTTATTTACTTTAAGAAAATTCATTTACATTTTAATTTTGTTAATTTTCTACGATGACGATTTTAGTTATTTTTGAAAACATAAGCGATTACTTCGAATCGATTGAAAAAAAAGAAAATCAACAGTTCTATTACATCAATCTAATAAAAAAATTATTGAAATATAATAGAACTCCTCGAAAAAAAAAAAAAAAAAAAAAAAAAAAAAATCAATTCTGATTAAAACTCGATAACGAGTTATTTAAATTGGAACATTTGCCAGGATAGAACAAATATAATTCTAAAAAAAAAAGTTTTCCCAAATGGTGATAATTATAAAAGTACCTGTCGCAGATATGATAAAAATAATGATACAGAGCAGAATAATGATAAATAAGCAGAGTTTTAAAAAAGGATTTCTACCTCTGGTACTGGAATACCCATGATAACAATAATATCCAGCACACACTCTTCGGTTATTCAAATGAAAAGCTCAATGGTGAGAATGAGAGGAGGATAAATCCCCCAAGGAATCCTAGAAAGGGATATAGATATATCTATACATTTATAGCGTAGCCGAAGGATGAGGAAGTGAAACGGATAAAGCTGGGGAGATTTCCACGGAAGTTGCCGAAACGGACGGCAGAGGGAGAGAGAGAGAGAGAGAGCCGGATTTAAAGGGGTGCTGAATAAAAGGAATCGAGGCGACGGTGATGCTGAAGTTGAGGGTGATCTATTGCTCGGTGTAGTTACTGAGTAAGAGGTGAGGGCGATTAAGCCCGACGTGGTGCTTTTACTCAGAGACCCGAAGAGAAGATATAAGAGAAAATCAGAAATCAGGAATCTGAAATTCGGAGGTGGCTCGGGGCTACCGGAAGGAATCTTGTTCAACGCCCTTTACTTGACCCGAAAGTTCGGCAGCTTGTCTTGCTCCGACGCTTTCACCCGGGGAACAAACACCGACAGCCTGATGCTGAAGCCTGCCGTTCGAGGAATTAATTCCAAGTTTGGTTCACGGGTGATGGACGCCGGTTAGATTTCGTTTCTATTGTGGTGAGTGAGGGTTGGTTTTTTTTTTGTTTTAAGGTTTCATTCCAAAGTTAAATTTCTGATATAGAAATTTGTTCAAAAGAAAACTGTGAAAATTTCTTTAAAATAACAAAATTTAAAAATCTATCCCAAAAATAATAAAAATAAAATTCCATTAACTAGCAATCTATAATATAGTTCAAAAGTATCATTTATAAAAGTCATTACAAAATAAATATTATAATATTATTTGAAAGAAAATTTGATGTCTCAATTCAATATGATGAATATCATAATTTTTTCAGTATATATCATTTTTATTATATAAAAAAAAAAAAAAAAAGAAGAAGAAGAATATATACGATACTATAAAGTATTTTATGGGGAGAAAATAAAAAAGTGAGAAAGCTGAAGGAACATATCTACGAAATGTTTTTTCGATCTCTTTCTACTCACATTACTTTTATTCCAACAAGCAGCTTATATCCTACCCAACCTCCCTACTCTACTTTTCCCTGGTCTCACACCATACCAGTGCAGCCAGAAGAAAAAAAGGATGACAGGATGCTCTACTCTCTCATCTTTAGGACATCTATGTCATGTGCCGTGTGTGATCAGATACGCCGATGGGTTTTTGAGAGCCAATATGGCGTTGAGGAAAAAGTTTTTCAGCGACAAATAAACAGCTTTGTAATTGAAATTATAATTAAAAATCTTTTTAATTTCATAAATGCATATCGATTTTTAAGAGTGTACTTTTATTAAAATGAATATTGCCAGCGGAAACAATAGCAATCTATTGGAATAAGCAGTTTTCGTAGTATTTTGTATTGGACTATTCCTGAATCTAGAGTAGAGAAGTCGGGATTGTGTTCAGTCATCCGATAAACCAGTATCGGGAATCGAGATTCTTTAAAAACCACAAGGGAATCTCATTGTTAGAGTCAACTAGAATGCGAATGTATAGTCATAGATTTTACTTGTTTTTTTTTTTTTTTTTTTTTTTATTTTTGATAAATCGAAACAGGAATTTTTAATAATTTAAAATATGCCCGGTCAATATTGACCATTTGAAATATTTCTTCTCCGATAAATTTTTCCCGTTTTTGCTAAGAAATTTTTTTCCATTTAAATTGTTGAAAAATTTGTCTATTTAATTTTTTTAATGAATTCTTGAAGCATAATGCGATTAAATTTCTATCTGGGGAAAAAAAGTTTTAATAATGAATAAAATAAATCTAAGTAATGAAGGTGTATATTCAATGTTTTCAAAACTGAAGATAATTTAAATTTATTCTATTGAAAAAATGACTTTAATATAACAGCTGAGTAAGTAAATAGATCCACTCAATAGCCTATAAATTTATAGCGATAGCCAATAGACTCCAGCTCGAGTTGGAACCAACCGTAAGATTATTTACTATTTTAAAATCTCGAGAGCCTGGAAATAAAGTTCCTGTCGATATTACTTTTAAGCACTTCAAGAATTTCAATAAGTACATTCAAGCATATTCAAGCCTCAGATAATATATAAGAATCTTCGATATTCAGCCGCAAAAATTTATAAATTGTACGCTGGAATAGAAAATTAATTTTTTTTTTACTCACGAAAATATTTCGGATGATAAATTTAGTGAATAAAATTTTCAATTATTCTTCTATAAGTCAATAAAGTTCTCCTTGGGTGACTTTTCCATTCATTAACACCAAAAAAATAGGTAAGTTGAAGTTAGCCCACCAATAACTTAGGTCCTGTTTCCAGTTTCCCCTATAGTGACAACCAACACCCTTATTGCTTTTATTCATTGCTGGGAAGTATTTTCATTATTTTTGTTTCTGTTTTCCTGTTATTGTTGGCTTGTGTGTCTTGTTGTTGTTTACAGGCATCGATACACCGGCACGAGGAGAAATAAAATAAAATTGGGAAAGCAATATAAAAATTCATTGGAGAATTGCAGAGCTCGGGAGGAAAAGCCAGAAGTTGTCACGTCGGTTGTTGGTTACTGGGTTTCCGTTCTAACTGAGGGTGTGGATGAAGAAGGAGGCGGAGGAGAAGGAGTTTCTTTGCTATAAAGGATAGAAGTCAGCGGGATGGTCGTCGCCGTAGCAAAATTGCGGTGAACCCGAGAAACCGTAAGTGGTAATAAATTTGAAACGGTTAATATACCGTCGCAGTGCGATGCTGAGTCTCACGAGGGGTCACAGCCAAGGGGAAGAGGGTGGAAAGGATGGTGGAAAGGCAATATACATTGGTGTTAAAACGACAGCGGGATAGTGGGGCGGATTACCAGAAAGTGGGGAGGTGTAAGGCAGTTGGCGTTATATTTTGAAACCGAATTAAATTTCCTCGGGTCAAAACCGCACTGACCAAAACTCTCGAGTGCTTACTCAAGTAAATAAACCTTTCGCCACATTTTTATAATTTTCAGGTGTACTGGATTTTTATATTTTTATTATATTTTTTGGTCTTGCTTCCCCGGTTTATTGTCAGGAACTTACGGTTTTTAATACTTTATCCAGATCACGAGCGATTAATTAACCCCTTTTAATGGATAAAATATTTTACGTAGATTACGGCTTTGTTAGAGTTTTGTTAAAAGGTTTTTTGAATATTTCAAAAGTTATTTACATCATTTTCTCCCTTTTGCTCGATTTACCCAGCCCGGCTCGGACTCACCATATGCTTCGGGCTTTTTTATATTTTTTTAAAACTATCAAAGAGTGACCGGGTCGATTCAAGGTAAATGAATAAAAATATTCTGATAACATTTTCTCGTGGCTATTTAGGTACCCTGAAAGCGCTCGATTGAAAAATTTTCACCGCGAAATCAAATTACCTGGCAAAGTGTTTCTGTACGTTTTCTGGTTTTTTCCGTCATTGCATGGGTCAACTTTTTTCTTATCACATTAATGTTATTTTTTTTCAATTTTTCAGAATAAGACACGAAAAATTTTAAATTTATTTATAACGCTCGAAATTTGAAAATTAACTTTTATTAAAAAATTATTTTGACTTACCTATCAATTTTCTTTAACATATGATTAAAAATTATGGAAATGATTGTTGGACTCACCTGTAACAGAAATAAAATTTCATTGTTAAATAATGTAAATTTAATTATTAGAAAATTGTTAAAACGGCTTAATAAAATGATGTTTCTTATAGTCAAGATATTAAAAAAATTGGATTCTTCGAAACTTTCTAAGGGAAACTTCCCGAGAAAAATAAAAAAAAATTAGCTGAAAGCTTGTCCTTAGTTAACAATCATAATTATAATTATCACTAACAACAACGAAATTACCTTAGAAAGAAGCTTTGGCCATAAAGCTCCTGGGAAGCAGAGTAATATTAATGCCAGTAAAAAGTAGGCTTTGTTTCTCAAATTAAAGGACATCTCAAGCTAAATATCACGGCAACAAAAGATTGAATTTAATCCTCCCGGAGTGAATTATTGCAATGCGATGTAAATTAATGAGGAGCCCGTGAAAAAGCTTTGAAAGCACAGAGTAGTAGCGCTAGTAGACCAGATAACTTTGTTGTGAACGTTTCAACGTTTCTGGTTTCTACTAATGATGTTTGACTTAGTTTGTCTTTTACAAACCCGCCCAAACTCCAGATCTCTCGATCAGCTTCCTCTTTCTCACTCTGGCCTCCACCAGCATCTCCACTTCCATTTCCAGCCCCGCTGGCACTTCCTTCGGTTTCGCCATCAGCAAGGCTTCCCTCCGCTACACTAGTCGGATTACTTTTAATGAAATACGTGCCAACTTTTACTGGTACAATTAACCTTTCAGTTACTTTTCTCACTTTTCAAATTCAAGTTTCACTTGTTAATTTTATTTTTCTTACAAATTTGCCCATAAAATACATCAAACTTTCATCTATCTGAAACTTAACCTAAAGAGAAGAAAACTAAACTTGCCTTTTTTTTTTTTTTTCATTCTGTTTAACTTTAGACCGCGAAAAAGCTTTGCTGAAATCAAAACTGGTCCAAGGTGTGAATCACATTTTGTCGCAGAGTCTCTAATGAACCGGGTTTTTTCATTCCGAGGCTTAAACTTGGGTATTAGAGTTTAAACTGGTGGGAAGTTACCCTTCATACTCTTCGTCACTTTTTATCCTTTATTATTATTACTTTTTTTTATCTCTGCTGATCTCCATATCCATCTTGAATCTTCTTCATCTTATTTTTTTTCTTTTTCTTAGTCTTGGTCTTTTCTAAAGAGCTGGCTGGCGTTTCATCGAGAGCTTTCTCGGGTCCTCATAGTTGGACGGTCTTTGAAGGTGTTCCAGTTTTATCTGACGGTAAAATGGAAATAATGAACGCCAGCAGCCGAGGAACAACTCGATGTCCTTAAATGATAAACTAGTTATGTTGTTTACTTACGGTTTCATGAAAAAGTTTTCATCTGGAAGTCAGCCGAGGGAATATATCGAGAAGATTTTTAATACTTTTGTCAAGTTATACTCCAGCTGCATGGTT
The DNA here is from genome assembly GCA_905319865.3 of Cotesia congregata. Lineage (NCBI taxonomy): Eukaryota > Metazoa > Arthropoda > Insecta > Hymenoptera > Braconidae > Cotesia > Cotesia congregata. Next base: position 248,876 of record CAJNRD030001123.1, on the reverse strand, counting down.
TTAATAGAAATTTTTAATGAGACCAGAGTTAAGAGTTACGGCCAGTTAATAAATTTATTCATCAATTTTTTTTTGCACAGGATAATATTCATTATTGCCATGAAAAGACAAAATTTTACTAAGAAAAATTTAATAAAGGGTTATCGTCAATTTAATATTATAAAAAATATGAATAAATAATTTTTTATTAAAAATTATTAGATTGAGATTTGATAAAATTTTACTTATGAATTTGTTTCAATAATTCTGAAAAATCTACTTCAATTCCAGCTGCCTGGTCTTAAAAAAAAGAATCAATGGACTGAAATGGAAATAAATAATTGAGTAGCTCAGTAACAGTGGTTTGATATCGATATAATGGATTTTAATTAAGTGTGATAAAAAATTCCAAGCGTCTTAATAGAATATTTATGAAGTGAGTGTGAAATAGTAGGGCATGAAATTGGCAACCGGAAGACATTGGTGTAAGACGCGCGAGTGCTGTTATAAGGAAGGAAATGAGAATAAGGAGACGGAGAATGAGAAGGTAAAGGAAAAGGAGACGACATAGTCTAGCCCATTGAGGCTGTTCCCAAATGACAAGATTCTGCAATTATGCCAGCAGTTTCACTCCTTACATATATATACACATATATATCCACGCTTACATAGTTTTAGGGATAAGATAGAAGATAGAAGTTCAAGTTAGATGAATACTACAGCCAGACTCCAGCATTCACTGCACAATACATTATATTATATGGAAGATTTAAACTCCGAAAGATAATGCTCACCTATACGTTTTCGGTATTAACGCGCGAACTGGATCTCTATCCTCAGTCCTGTCCCATTTAAGAGGGGGAGTGTCACAAAATTTCATCCGCGGAAATTTCATTTGCAAAAAGGCTCCAGGGCGAAATTATTTCGGGACAAACTCGTAAAAGTGGAAGTGGATTTGGACGTTGAAACAAAAATTAGCAAAAAATAGTAATTAAGTCTTTGTGTTTCATAACTGTCAGGGCGGTATGAAAACTATTAATCATATCTCGGTTAAGTAAAGCTGGAAAGCTCCAAGTTTTTGGCGACGGAAGATACACAAGAAACGAAAGACCGGATGGGGGTGAAGGAGAGGATGTGTGAGAAGGAGGAGGAGGAGGAGGAGGAGGAGGAGGAGAAGAGCTTAAATACATCCCGGAAGCCAAAAAGACGAGGGCCTGAGACGAAGGGCGGAAACTGGTTGGAGCACTCCTCAAGAAGCTTCCAGCTATTCCACCACATATTCCTTCCCGCGTATTTCCAAAGAAGAGAAATATAACTCATTCGTTCAAGATGTACTGTACAATTTAGCTCAGATACTTCAGGCTCAGATGCTACGCGAGGTACTACTTCTGTTAGTAGAGACTGGATAAATAAAAGTAACTGTTACCCTACCAAAAAGATATACGTCAGTAAAAAAAAATTTTATTTCTGACCTAAATATTTTAAACTTAACTCTCTAAAAGAGAGATTATTTAGCAACCGTACGCCCTCTGTTGTATATTTTCAACACTATTGTTGATCGAAGAATCATATATAACCATATCAAGCCTAAAATAAATTTATCAAATTATATCAGGACACAGAAAAAATTATATAGACACATATCAGAGCATATCAGAGTACTTTTTTACGGGTTGAGTTGTTAGAATGAGGTGTAATTTGTTATCTTTAAGCTTGTAAGTTACAAATTATCGACAATTAATCATTAGTCAGAGCCATTAATCGAAGATCCCCACGGTGTTAAGACATCGGGTAAATATTTAAAACTGCTGATAAGAGCATTGCTTTTTTGTTATCGCGTTTATCCCCAACGAGGGTAATAAAGACAAGAGGGTGAGAAGTTGAACTATCAGCAGGAGGTATCGTCAAGTGAAACGAGGGTTGGATTTTCTAGTTGTAATCTCGCCGAGACTCTACTCTCCTTCATGCAGTTTTGCACACCGACCGGCCAAGGTTACTGAATTTAATAGACCAAGGGTAGAGGATGAAAGGTAATTGTTCTATTCTGTGTTATTTAATTTTGTTTTGTTTCTTGCGATGCATTAAGGCGAGAGCCATCAGAAAGAAGGTAAGCTATTGGTTCGTTTAAGGTTGAGTAAAGTCTAAATGTGTAGGAAGGTTCAGCCGGAAAGTGGATGAGCTGAATAGATGTCGATCAGGGGACTTAAAATGCCGATGAAAGGGGGACAAAATGGCAAACTGGTTACTTTAGAAAATTGCCATCTCAAAGTTTACCTCGACGTCCAAATCTCGCCGCTCCCTTGCTTCGTTTAGCTTAGCTTACCAGAGACTCTGGCACACAACATTTGTTATTTATTTTTTTTTTTTTGCTGTCAATGTACCGAAGCCATGAAGCGGAGCATCGAATTTGTTTGCTCAAGGTATTGCAATTTTTTAAAGTAAACTCGGGTTAATCAGTTTGCTCGGAAAATCTCTATCTGCTAAAAATATTTTCGGTTTTATTTTAGATTCTTGCTTGTATCACAACTTATAGTGATGAACTACCATTATCGGTTAATGTAATTAGAGTCCTATTCGATGAAAAGTTGCTTCAGATAATGGATTTACCGGGGTTGATAATAGACCCCCGGAATCGCTAATGAACTTCGGTTTATGATGGATTTATTATGTAGGTACTGATTATTATGATAATAAATTTAATAATACACTGGATATTTTAAACCGTGGTCGTTGTTTTTCAATCGTTTAATCAATTAAATTACAGATTTATAAATTGTTATTCATCGTGTTAAAAACATTTACCGCTATTTAAAATTCTGGATGAAATATGAGAGACTTACGATTTTTTCGTATCCTAGATATTAAACTCTGAAGTTCCTGATAGTAGCCCTTAAAATTAATCGCACCCATAAATCGAAAAGTGTAGCATTAAAAACCAACAGAAAAAATTTTTGAAAGGCAATATATCCCTCGAGGTGCGACAATATATAATAATCTAAAGCGATTAATTTGTTCGGGTTTATTTCAGGGAATAATGCCTGCTTGGAGATCGATGAGTCGGTAGGACTTGAAGTGGCATATTGAAAAGTTACGAGCCAGGTAAAATAATCGTTCGGACCGTCGTTAAAAAAAGGCCCGGTCGTTGTGTGGGTGGACGTGCCGGAAAAAGAGAAGAATTTCCAGCCGTTAGTCTGGTGGCTCGATTAGTCAGCGTTGACGTCCCGTAATGGCTACTGGTGTCGGGATTGTTCATACTCGTATTTCATACCAGCGTTCCATTCACCCTCTCCAGCCCCCCCTGGTAAGCAGCAGGGCCACCAGCCTCAGCTTCCTTGCAGCTCTGCACTCTGGGCAAGACTCAGAACCAGAGACAAGAAGAGCCACGTCTCGTTAGGAACTTGAGGAGGCTTCTTTCACTTGATTCATCTCCAGGAGCAGCCACGTCTTAGCTGAAGGATACTGAGCCAGCGCTAAACTTCCCCGTGTACATCAGCCAAAAGTTTCCTCTATGACAAGTCATTATCCACTTTGTGTCCTCCAGGTCTTAATCGTTCCTTGACCTTCTTCAGCTTGCTGTCCGTTGTAATCGGCCAAGCCGGTAACTCAATCCGTCAGTATCACACGAGAAACTTTCGTCCTAAACTTTAATCTCAAGTGTCTTATTTATTTTTTGTTTTAATCATCAAATAACGGAGCAATAAATCGGGAAAAAATTTTTTTATATGATTCGTGTCAGACCCTACAAAAAATTAACATAAAATTCTAGACGTGTAGTTAGTTCTTTTCCTTGAATGGTAGCTATTATTTTTACTACAACTTTTAGTGGTCTTGGTGCATCGGTACTGGCCGTACAGAAGACGAAAGACGAAAGACGACAACCAGAACGTGTACTGAATGATGAACCACTCTTTCGCAAAGTCTTGATTAACTGAGAAGGTTTTTGTCATCTTGCCGGTCGGTCTCTTGTCCTCGTGGTAGTCGCAAGCTTCTGTTTTATTTTTACATTTTCCATGCTTTTTTTCCATCTCTTGAGACTCCCGCTAATTGTCTTCCTACTAGCCAACTTTCTTCTCCAACACACTCGACACACAGACGCAAAACGTACACACAGAAGTCAACATCAGGGCGGCTTATTCTTCTTATCTCCAGCAGTACCTTTTTCCTTCTAATATTTCATCAAGCATCCTTGATTAGCGGCTCTAGGTGCTAGCTCGGTGCTTTCTCAATAATTGGGGTCAACTGGGCGCAGCGACACCATTCAAAAAAAGGTTAATTCAACGACATTTACGTCCGCCGTTGCTAAGACACGCCAGTTTATTCAATTATCAAGGTAGAACCAGGAACCAGAACCGGAAAGCACCGTCTGTCGGATTGAATAGCCAAGGATCTGCTCGTTAGACAAATGCACTTTTCCAGCTTCCAACTTTCATGAAAAACCAGAACCACTATTTAATTTACTCTCCAAAGACTGACAAGGAAAATTCGTCTGCTTTTGAGCTTACATGGCTTTTGTAAAGCATCAATTTAAAAATGCTAACTTTTAAATCTTTTAAATGTTTCATTCAATTGATGAATTTTCGTGTGAAAAAATTTTTTTTACGTTTGAAATATTTTGTTTAAAATTAATTATCAAAAATTTTTCAGCGCTGTCACAGTTTTACTTTTAAGATAAAAAATAAAAAAAAAAAAACCGGCTGACGTTGAATTTAAGAATTTTCTGAGCGAGATAAGCAATTCCCTAAAAGACATCTCCATCTGGAGCATCCGGCTGCGATCATATTTGATTGGATGGAGGATGGATCATGGAGCCTCTTAAAGTCATGTCATAACTTAAATTTCCTCATACCCTCCCTCATTCTTGGATTTATTTTTTCTTCTTCTTCTTCCATTTCTCAGTGGGTGTCTTGGGTCCCGGAAAAAAGTTTTCCGATGAATTTCTTATCAGCATGTGGCTTCGATATCCAATCGGGGATGCAACCTATATTCAGATCAATTCTTCCATTCGGATAACTTGCAACCGTTTATCTTACTTACAAACTTAAACTCCGGCACTCTCATTTAATTCCTTCAGAATCTAACTTTTTTAAATTTTTATCAATAATATATAACTAAAAAAGGACACAGAATAAAAATTTTCACTTTTACGTCTTCCACGATAAGATTAATTGTTCTTACACCTTCTTCTTTTCTTTCTAATTAAATATAATCGTTAATTAATCAAATCAACTTTTATAATGGATGAATTATTGTAGTTGGAGTTTTAAGTTTCAAGTTTTAAGTCAAAGTTTGTTTTAATTTGCCTACAATTAAATTGCTAGCGAGTTAAAGCAGAGGAAAAGTAATCATGTAATTAAAATAGATACGTTGCATCGATGCCTCACTAACTTAGCTCAGTTTTGCAGAAAGACTCCTATCTTGTAAGCACTGGCAATAAACTCGCGAGACGTCATCTTTAGCTGCATCTAAAGATAATTATTTAGTATATCCAGTGCCTGTCTTCTGTCTTCTATCTTGTATCTTCCAAAGGATCTTCCAAGTAAAGCTCTCTCTCTCTCTCTCTCTCTCTCTCTCTCTCTCTCTCTCTCTGTATCTGGTTTCCCTCAACCTGGTGAGTTATTGAGCGAACGGTATGAGGCCAACTTTTGAGCATCCCGCATGCGTTTAAATACTAGACGAGGCTTGAGTGCTTGACTTTGAATCACGCTCAAGTCAATAAATTATTACTCTCTAAATTCTGTCACAGCATACATTATTAGTACTAATCTATAAGATTTTCATTTTTTTTTTTTTAGACAACTTTAAAATTATCAGACCGTTTTTGCTAATCTTCAGAGGAAAAATTAAAACCCAGCAACCTCTGTCGGTAGAAAATGGAACTAAAGGTAACGACTTGATTGTCATGTTGATATGAATTCATAAATACCGCGTTAAAATGAAGCATAATAACATTTAATATAAGCCAGAGGGAGGGTGTAATTGAGATAATAAAATAGGTTGATGGATAATAGTTAATACAATGAAAATGTGAACTCCGGTTAGGGAAAATTGACGGTAGTTTTAACGTCTCCGGCAATCACTTAGCCGGTGGTGATGGTGGCGGTAGCGATTAATATATATAACTTTCCCTTTAGGAGAGAATCGAGGAAGAGAAGAAAGTCTCAGCCTCAGTCACAGCCGAATTAATGGACAATTACGGTCCGCTGACGCGGAAGGATTCCCCGAACGGTTAATCATTGTTTACGGTACACAATGCCGGAATGTTTTAAAGGGATGGCAAAGAGAATAGGATGTACCACGGCTGGCAAAGCTGTAACAACAAGGAGCGAGGCAAAGCCAGGAGTCAATGCCAGTAGAGGGTGGATAAGGGTGAGCGTGAGGGTGAGCTGAAACGAGGGATGAGAATGAAAATGGGAACGAGTCGAGGTAAATTTTCTAAAGGGGCCTGCGGACTGAGCCATAATAGGCCGGGAATCTTAACGAGCGCTCGAGCGATTCCAGTCTTAATGCACGCTCGTTACTTCTTACTAAGAAGCGGCATAAGGTATATTGAATCGTTTAAGAGACTGAATTTAAGGGTAAGAAATGTCAACTCATGATTCATGAATCATCATAAATATTACTTTTTTTATTGCTCCTGTTTAGGTTTAATCAAAATTTATATATACTTTAGCTGATATAGAAGGATTTTAAATATTTAATAAGCTTTATTTACATTTTTAAATGATTTTTTAACGTCAGAATATTTAATTACTATTTTTTTAGAGTTTTTAAATGCTTGATAATATACAAAAAATATTTTTTAACTACATTTGTAGGTCATAAAGTCATTTTAAATTCTGAATTGTGATTCAATTTTGTGATTCAATTTTTAATTCACATATCATAAGGTACATTTTCTAATTTTATATCTGCGCTAAAATGATTTATTAAAACAATTTATTTGAGTAGCGACCAAGTATTTAATTGTCAAAAATTTGAGACAACTGAGAGTCAGACATGAATTTTTCATTTGTGCATGATGATTTATATTGGTACGTAAATTTTATCTTTAATAGTTAAATTATTTTTTACATCTGTCCATTAATTTAATAATAAGTTCGTAATGTCAAAATGCTTTCGAGGTTTGAAAGAAGCTTTTTTAGGACATGAATAATTTCTTGAAAATATCTTTTATAAATAAAATTCACTCTAAAGTTCCCCAGAATAAAATCTTTTAATAGATAAAATTAGCGATTGGGTCGCTGTGAATTAATATCAGTTACATTAAGAGCAAATAAAAAAAGAAATAAAATCCTCTTTTTATATTATACTATATATTTTCTATATAAGACGGCTCAGAATGGAATTCCCGTGGTGTTTAGAATGAAAGAAGGAGGTAATTCCAATTTACGACGACGATTCTGTTATATCTTCATGTATACTGCATGCACAATAATTCTAGAATTTAACAGGCGTCTCTCAAGAGACTCTGAATCCTGCGGAGGGCCTCAGAAAGTGTCGTGAAAGATTCACAAGTGACCTGGTTACTGATCTGCGCCAAGAGGATTCACTTTACTCACCACTCTCAACAACAATAAACAGTCTTAGTCTTATTGTTACTTCTCACGAGGTAGAGAGAAGTTTTATTCTCATTCTAATCTAATAATTATTATTGAAAATCTCAACAAATCATAGCATTTTCATTAAATAATAATATTTATAGAAAAACACACGAAACTTTTCAAAACTTATCCTTTTAACCGTATAAATAGACCGAAAAAACAAATTTTCTCACTCTCTTAATTATACAGACGACGATGATGATAATAATAACCAAACTTCTATTAGTCTAATCAATATTGAATGAAAAATAAACGAAGGGCTTAATCCAACAGAGCATAAACTTGAGATAATAATAATATAATGTAAAGTTATAGTTCTGGGTTCGTTCATGAGTGTAAAAACAAAGAGAGGTATTTCCCACATATCAACACGTATAACTTTTCGAGACCAAAGACCAAAGACTAAAGACAGTATTAATCGGTAGCAAGTTTGTCGAGTAAGGCACGGCGTCTTCTTATTAATAACCTCTTACATTAACTATCGGAGGATCATACAATCACACCAGGAGTTTCGTTAGGAGTCGGGTTAAAGGTTAGGGGTTAGAGTTTGGGCTGATTGGGTGTATGAGAGATTCGGGATTCTGGATTCTGGATTCTGGATGGTGGATGGTGGATTCGGGAAATAGTTTCCGGTCGGATAACGCGGTGCCGTCCTGCGGCGCAAATTCTGGTAGTTACCGGGAAACTTCGGCCAACCGATCGGATACGTGCTGCATCCGCTTCTATCTCCTTCACCCCTGGGCCCTGGAGCTCACTCACCCTTTTTATCCACCCGACAGAAAGGAGAAGGATAGGGATGGGAAACACAGACACCATAGTGTTCTGGTAGTATTCGGTTCTATTGGAGCCCTCAACTCAACCCCAATTCAACTTCTCTATTCCTCTATTCCTCTATTCCTCTATTCCTCGGGAAATGGCTCACTGCAGCGCAACATCCATTTCAACTGACTCAATCGGAAAATTCACTTTGCAAAAAGTAAACTTTGTACATTCGTCTTCAAACTACATTTCATTTACCCTGATATACTAAGTAAAGCACGAACAGCAGCACCACCACCACCACCACCATCAACTTCAACACTACTACCACTAATATCATCCAGTTTTAGTAAAGACCCTATCAATTTTCATTTTTATTTAATTACTCTACTTTACAGTTCCGCCGAAGTAATAATTAGATCCTTTGAATATGATTTTCTTTTAAATTTTATAAAATAACACGTAAAAAAATTTCCTCATAATATAGGCTTTTTTGTTTATTTTCACACTTGTGTGTAAATTTTTTCACGGGTTTTTAAAAATTTTTATTTAATGGTAAGTGTTCTTTTGTTTTATTAAATTAACAATCCAATAAATTGATGGAAAACTTTAAACATTGAAAGAAAAATAAAAAATAACAGCGTGTACTTTGAAAAACTCTGGAGCCATGACATAATGGTGTAACTTTAGCGCGTCGATAGCCGGCGTAAGAAATCTTAGTAACTGGGGTTAAAAGTCGGAGGATGTCCAGTCCCCCGGGGTCTCTTAACGTACGGTCACCGGTCGCTTGAGTCGTTGGAGGGTAGATTGAACGAGTTTGCTCCTCTGAACTTCTCTGGTATCTCTCCTCGCGGTCGAGAAAAACTGTGGCCACTTTTTACCACACTGTTTGTTTATAATTAAACTTTTTTAATATTGAATTCGAGGGCTTTTAATTAAATAATGGATCTGTCGAGGGTTTATTTCTAGCTAAAAAATTTTTAATATTCAATTTTAGTTATCCAGTGAGTAATTTTTAAAATAGTCACACGGTTTCACAAAGTTTCATCGTAAAACCTGATGGCGCAAAATAAAATATTTTAGTTTCAATTGATTTTTTTAATAAATATTTCAATTTTAATAAAATATTTAAAAATTTTGATGGCTACAGAAATTGAAATAGATAATTTTGAATATTTTAGATCAGCTTCATTAAATATTCAATATTTAAAATTAACTGACGGGTTCAATATCATTAAATATTAAAAAAGTACTCAATGTAAATTGTCAATCACTTTTAGTAATATTAAATTTTTGAATAGTAGAGTCGAAAGATTTCAAATGTTTCAATTTATCTTTCTAAAAATTTTCAATGAAAATTTAAATATTACATTAATCACAATTGAAACTTCAAGAAATACCAAATTAAAAATTTCTTCAAAATGAATAACCCTCTTTACAATCATAAAATAAAATCTAGAGCAAATATTAAATGTCAAGATCTTATCATCCTTGACTGTCGAATCAAAATATCATGACAAACAGAAGGCAAACTCAAATATTGATAAAAACTGTGACGGTGGTTATTAATGATTAATGATTAATGATTTTTTCATGGTATTGTTTAAATAAGTGGAAAAAAATAGTGTCGCAGTAGCACGAAGACCACGCAACCCGACTGCTATTTATTCGACTGGTATAGCAATTCTGGCTGGAATTGTAATTATAATATAGGGTGCGTTGATATTTACCGAGAGAGATAAGATATGCATACACATATCGAAGAGGCATAAAGTATAAACATGGAGGAGTAGAACCGAGCACCCGATTAAAGGATATAACTAGTTACTGGAGTACGTGCCGGGGCAGCGTGAGGTAGATCGATAGCATTAAATATGCATGTACACCGTGAAATTGGCTCTCTTGAGCGGTAATTACTGGCACGACTCGGCTCAAATTAAAAACTCACCACTTATCGGTCTACCTTGTACTTTATTCTTTGTCAAGTCATTTCCATCCGATCAGTACAGCCATGATCTCGTGCACGCTCCCGATACATTGATACGACCTTCGAAAATTCAGTGTTAAAAATTGAAGAGTGAAATTTATTTAGATGGCTCAAATGTCAAAAAGAAATTTTTTCTTACAAAATGGCTTTAAATACTTAAAAAAAAAAAAAAAAATTCTTACTATCAATATCGATGTTTAAAATTTCGCCGGAACCGTGCGACTAAAAGCAGCAAAAAGGTTGAAATGAGTTGCGCTTTTTAGCTCGAGTTTTGTTTTAATGCAGAGGAGAGGACCCTGAGGCCGAGTTCGTCGGGATCGTGAGGAACAAAGCGATATCGAGGAACGATAAAGAGGCGACGTAGCTGGACGATGTACCAATTGTAACAGTAGAGAAAGAGCAAGAACAAGGGGATGGAAAAAAAATAAAAAATAAAAAAAAGTCGAAAAAGAGGACAACTCTCTGTTTAGTAAATGTACGAAGTATATGTATAGAGTGTTGAATTATGTCCATCGATGAGGGAGCTTATGGGACGTGGAACGTGAGGAAGGGGTGTAGGCGTGGAAGAAGGGGTGTTGGGGCGCCAGGGGACTTTGAAGACTCGGGTTCTAGGTAATAACTCATACCGTTGCCAGCACAATGCCGTTGTGTTCGTTGTACGGATTCTGCACAGAACAGGAACTACCGTCCGCACTCTACTCGGTGTCTGCATCAATGTGGGTGGACATGGGTGGGTATGTGTGTGTATGTATGTACGTATGACGTGGTCATGTACCCATTTCAACTAGATAAATATACGAAAGCTTGAGCTATATGTTTCTTGACAATATTGAATGTCACTTGATGCTAAAAAAATATTCCCGTATGATTTATTGATCTGATGAATTATTTAATTAAATATTTGGCAAGTCCGAGGATGAGAAAGAATTTTTTTATTGGAAATTGTTGAAAGTTTTTTTTTTTTTTTGATAATTTAAATTTGTTTTTATTTGTTGATGGAAAATGTTGGAATACTTTGATTTTTTTTCTGCACAATTTCCGTAAGTCAAAGCTTGAAATAAAAATTGTACCAACTATCTTTCATAAATTAAAAGAATCAAAAGCTCAATACAAAAATAAAAAATCGGCATACTGTTAAAAAAAAAAAACTTTTAAATTCGATTAAACGATAATGAATTTATAAATTAAAGCTCCTTATTATAAAATATCGAAAGCGGTAATTAAAAACTCAATCATTGTTTGGCCTTTGATCTGAAAAGCTCTGATTTGGCACCCTAAATTATCGAAATGAAATGAAGACAAGCCCGAAGCTTTTGTGGATTTGCACTTTGGAAGTTACACTCGCTCTCGAAGTGAAGCATCTTCAGTTCTACAGAGCAAAGGTACCGATTGGTAAAGCAAAAGGCGAGCCAAAGAAGTAGGTGCATAAATTGTCACAGACTGTTTGACGGTGCGGTATTTCCGTAGCTTTTTACTTCTCTTAGTTCTTTGATGTCAGGAGCAAACTGATCCTCTTCTGGCTCCTCGCCCTCCTCATCTTTCCATTTCGTCCTCATTCTGGTCCTCTATCGCGTATCTTTTCCCGGCGCTTGCATTCCATGATAAAATAGAGGGCCGGTTGGAATGTTTATGAATGAGCGAGTTAAGAGGACGCTATTTTCAGTTCACCCTCCATCCTCCAATCGTTCCGCTCGATCGACGAGACCTCTAAGACCTCTGAGAACTCTGAGACCTCTTGTAAGACGGCGAATAGGAATAGGCCAACGACTGGGTTGTCCTGCTATCTTTAAGTACTATAAATTCCTTTAACATTTATACCTCTGCGTATTTCTCAATTCAATTCTATACATACACTCTATTCCTTTAATTTATTTTTAGTCCCTCTGCATTCACTCTCTCTCTCCATGTATTTTTTATCCTCAAGAGTTTTCCCCTTCGTTCGTAAATATTCACTTTTTCACCCATTTTACAATTTCCTTAAAACTCATAGTTGAGAGAGCATTTTGGTTCAGAATTTAAATTATTTCATTTCCAGAATTTAAATTATTTACGAAATTATAGCTATTTCAATGACAAGTTGACATATGATATCATAAATTCAAATGAAAAAATACCCACAGTTTGTCGATTCAGTCCAAATACTCCCTTGAATTCAAACAGCCAAAGGGAAGCAAGCTCGTGATCGATTTTTGAGCCAATGAAATTCAGAGCAGACAAATGTAGAGATTTAATCGGTTCATTTATGGCCAAAGTAATGAATTGGGCTCAGCTTTCTCATTCCCTTTCAACAGAGGGTGATAATCATCGATTGCTGACGACAATCCGTCAAAAGAGAGAACATTTGATGCCTGTAAGTCCATTTCTGTGGTAATCCGATACACATTTGCTGCTTTTGAACCGTCAGGGTAGTCATTTCTGACACAGTTACATTGCAAAAGCAATAGAATGGACGCCGGGATTTGACGTAAATTTCGTTTGCCTCATAATAGCCACTAACGATAACCATCAATTCGAATATTAGGATTATGTTAATAAATAATCGCCAACCACTTTAGAAAATTTAGATTAAATCAAGGGATTGTAAAAAATTATTAGAGAATATTTTTTCTAGGAAATTATAGCCTTTAAATATTAGAGTTGAACAATTTTTAAAGAAAGCTTTCTTCCATGAATATCAATGTAATCGAGGAATGATCCAGGTAACTTATAAATAAACACACTTAATAAAACAATTAAGTAAATTAATGTGTACACAGGAAAGATAACATAACAAGCAGTGAAGATAGCAGTGATATATATGGAGCTAAACTCAGATGACAAACCCGTGATTTGCTTTTGAATAATAACTCAAAGGGTTCATCTGACTGGGCGGAAATGACGACATCGGCGTCAGAGCTCGTCCTCTAGTTGTTGTTCTTCTCCTCTTCCTCTTACTCCTCCTGGTTGTATATTTGTACCTCCACGGTTTAGTTATGCTTTTGGTTAATTCATGCCTTTCAGAACTGGCTCACACAGCTCCAGCTTCCGTGGCAAGCCAGTGTCTTTACCTCTACCCTATCACTGTCAATCACGCCACGGAATTTGCATCTACAATTCCATCATTGTTATCAATTTTATTATAAATCAACAATATTCACCTCTAACTTTTTTTTTTGCCAAGTAAATAAAAAATCTAAATTAAAATTTTTGGTCTATTACGACATTATAGTCAACGTCCATATTTCTTAAAAATTAAAAAGTTATTTTTTCACTCTCAAATATAAAAATTTGCCATATAAGAAACTTTTCTCACGGGCGAGGATTGAAAATTGTCACCTGTAAATTGAGAATGGAATTTGATGAATGGATTCCGGGCATAACGAGAAGGAGGAGGGTCAAATGCCTGGAGAGACATCATTGAGGGTGTTTGCATTGGCATTACAACTACTATCAACTCACCCTAGTAATGGTCCATTACTTCGTTAATCGTACGCAGTAACTGGATCGTTAACTGTACACCATCCCAAGCACCCGGTCCCCTTCGATTTGGATGTATACGTGCCTGCCCAACACCCAACACCCAACACCGAATAAACATTCTATTCACTGGAACTCGAACTCGGACTCCAACCGATCTCTGTCTATCGATGGACGCCCGTATTATATCTGCCTATCGCTCGTATGTTGTGTAAACGAACAAACACAAAAAAGATTTATATATCATTCATATACACGTTACCTGTTAAACTCCGTGATTGATTAAGTGCCACTGCACGCTCTCGTTTTGCTTTCAATATTTTTTATTTATATTTTTGTGTACTGTTTAATTTCATTTTTTGACAGACTTTTTTTATCCTCTCTGCTAATGCAATGCCACGGATTTTTATTTACACTACAAATAAACAGCTACGCAAAAGGGCTTTTCATTCTATGTTTTATTTAGAAAGTTTAATGTACCAAGTTCCAAGCATTTTATATAAAATTTTTTTTCTGCCCTCCGGCCGGAAAGTGGCAACTTTTTGGCCGCTGCGCTAAACAAAGTTGCCACATTCCGGGTACGTCGAGCAGAAAAATAGTATACACACCTTGGCCAATAAAAAGTAAAGCCTCAGACCACATGTTTGTCAACCTCGGCTTCGCCTCGGGTAACAATTACATGTGGTCTGAGACTTTTCTTATTTTACTGGCCTAGGTATGTAATATACTATTTCTTGCTCTCCTAGCCGAAAGTACGCTCATCCTGGACGCACTTTACTCCAGGAAGAGCAACATTTATGGCCGGCTCAGCCGGCTCTCTACGCATGCGCGCTACGCATATTTTCTGGCCGACAGCACAGAGTCTCGCTTTCTTTCGTACTTTCGTGGTGCGACCGGCCTATACAGCGAGTTTCGACTGTATATAACAGTCACAACATCGTCTGTATGTAACATGTCAACACATAAACTAACCAAAAAGTGTCAAATAAATAAAAATAATTTCTTACTAGATTATTGTTAATGAACTATTTAATAATATAATACTGCACAAATAATTTATATAAAAATTTTAGAAAAAATAAAATATAAAAGTTTTGTAGATTTTATTTGCTTTGTTTTATATTTTGACAGCTATAGTAAAGCGATTTGTTTATAAAACAATCCATGTACAGTGCGCGTCATTGATTCGTACCGGTTGAAAAATTTTAAGGTAAAATAGATAAATCAAAATTTCGACATCTGTAAATAAAGAAATCAATAAAAGAAAAATCTTTATAATGATCAATTTGGACAAAGTTGAAAAAATAATTTACTAAAAATAAATAACTCAAAATATCAATCACGATTAAAATAGAAATTAAAAATATTAGTAATCAAAATAATTACACACTTTATAAAATAAATAAAAGTAAAATTTTAATATTAAAAAAAAAAGACAACGATATAATTCGATAATTTTTAAATTTATCAATTATAAATATAGGCATTGGATAAAATAAAATAGACTAAATTCAGAGAAGTCAATAAAAAGACATTTGAATATTTATATTAATAAAAATATTGATAGTTATTAATATATAAATTCTTAAAAAATAGACATCTCTAAATATAGACTAGAAAATTTAGATAACTGTGATTTTAGACATCTGTAAATTTTGATTTATATTAATTTATAAATTCAAATAAAAATACAATTAAAAATATAATTGCTTTCAATTTACGAGCTAATAAAAGATTGAAACAGAATTTCTATAAGGCTCTAGAGCACTAGACCAAAACCCTTGAATGTTTACGGAGTCGGTTCACCAGGAGGTTGTGGATTAAGCTGCTGCGGGATTCCCCGCGCTCCAAATAATAACCTAAATATTTTTAAAATAGTGTATGCCGTATTTATCAGAGTTTGCTACTCATGGAGGTTTACGGAGCCGGTTCTCCAGGAGGTTGCGGATCAAGCAGCGGTGAGATTCCCCGCGCTCCGAAAAAATAACCTAGACATTTTTAAAATATTAAGTGTCGTATTTATTAGAGTTAGCTACTCATGGAGGTTTACGGAGTCGGGTCTCCAGGAGGTTGCGGATTAGGCTGCTGCGGGATTCCTTGCGCTCCAAGTAAATAACCTTAATATTTTAAAAATGTCTAGGTTATTTTTTCGGAGCGCGGGGAATCTCACCGCTGCTTGATCCGCAACCTCCTGGAGAACCGGCTCCGTAAACCTCCATGAGTAGCAAACTCTGATAAATACGGCGGTTTGGATTTTTTTCTGTCTACAAAAAATGAAATCTGTAAGGATTTTTCGGGAATTTTGGAAAGATAAATTTGTTGTTTTTATTTTTGAGAGAAAAAGGGAAAAAAGCAATCGATGACAGATGTATCGATGGATAGCGATGGGAGAATTTAATCTGTCAAGAGTGACGCGGGATGAAAGCGAGTAATTTTGAACATAAAGTTAACTTGTTGACTGTGCAAGCTATTTGAACTTTTTTAGTTTTTTTTTTATTTATACAACAAAGAGTAAATAGTTTTGTGACACTGAACTTCAGATTTATGTAACAGCGATTGTTCTAACAATAAAAAATTCATGGAGCTATGCGTGTTTTGGATTTTATCGGTTGAGAAGCAAGATATTAAGCTCGACAGATGCTTAAACCTTTTGCTGGCTAATAAATTTTTAAGGATAACATAGCGAATTTTCAATAAAAATACTGTTATTGATCATGTTAACTAAAAATTTCAATGACATTAAAGTTATTTCTCTTAGAAAAATAAGAACCTAAAAGCTTTCAAACATATTTTACATAGGAAATTGATTATTTCTGAAGTAATAGATTTATATTCTGTGAAAATTATATTTTCAACAAGCAACAAGAAAATGTTGCGTCAAAAACGAATTTTCAATGGCTCACTTCAATGTATTCCATTGAAAATAAATAAATAACTTGAAATTAAATGTTTCCAGTAATGGTAAAGCACTTGACTTGAACCGCTTACAAGTGTTTAATTGCGCGAAGCCCGAAAAAATCAAAAGCCGTAATAAAATTCAAATACTTAATTAAGCTGGTCGTTGAACAAAAAAATACACTTCAATTTAACGCTTTTTGTTTAATATCAAACATTTGAGATGATGTCAAACATTTGAGAGGTTGAATTCATGAAAAAATACGTGTATAATATATCAGAGGTAATAACTGAAACTTGAATACGTTATTTTAGGCAGTTGAAAAAAAAAAAAAAAAAAAAAAAAGAGAACAGCAGAGTTGGATAAAAAATGAAAGGGAAATTGGTAAATTCACCACGGAAATAAAATAGCAAAGGCGACACAGACAGGACTTTGATCAAAGTATCGAGTATCCGAAATACATCAAGAGGCTACAATCGAAAAATCTCTCCGAACAGCGAATCGTTATCGAGCAAATGACAATAGATGGCCTGACAACTCGGTAAAGACAGTTCCAATTTATACTTTATTGCATTCTCCCCCTATACCCTACACCGGTTACTTTCGCTGCTGTCGAGCCCCAAGACTCCTAGAGCTTTCAATAAAATGTCAAGACCGTATTGACGTATATATATATATATATATATATCTATATATATGACACAAAAAATGAAAAAGACTCGAGGTAATAATATGAAATTCAAACGACTTTTCGAAAGTTATCCATCTTTCGATACTCCGACGACGGATCAAAACTTTTTAAATATTTCAAAATTTTTATCATTGTGATTATAATTTAATGATAAACAGAGTAAATAAAAGAACCGTTGTCGAAGAAATAGTGACGAGCACGCCAACGAGCACTACATGCTGCTGCAAAACCAGAGATCGTCGAGGGCATCAGCAACTGTTTTCTGTGCATACTAGTAGCAAGCACACTGTTAATGTGAATGCCTTCGAGCACGCGATGTAACTATCCTAATGCATGTCTAACCTGTAACTACTCCACCAGCTCCTGGTAATAATAACCAGTAACGAATAACGAATCTAAAAATTATTATGTGAAAAATTGTTAAGTTAATAATAGAATATAATGTAATGTAATAGATTAGTATGATAAAAAATATTTAGATCGTTTATTTGATAGAATATAATGTGATAATATTTATGTCAATTTTTTGTTTTGGATATTGATTTAACAAATTTGGTTCTGAATTAATAATTAATAACTTCCATCAACTTTAAAAAATTATTAATTTCCAAAACGAGAAGTTTAAAAATAAACAAAAAGATGCTCCATCGTCAATCAAACTATCGAAAATTTATTTTAGTATAAAGTTCTAAATATCTGCTCAGCTTTAGTTCGCGATTTTCAGTTTCTGGCCTGGATCACACACTATACCATCAACAAACTGTAGATATTATAAAGCACACGTAACCGGGCAGCAAACCTGCTCACGTACTGGGCGTCTAGTCGTACTAAGCAGACCGCGATAACTTGGGGAAAATTCAGTAGCTTACTCTCGTGACCGTTATCGGTCAATCTTGTGCAATTGCAGCAGCGTCGAAAATGTGGAGCGTGGTATGTGTTGCTGGAGTGCCGCTGGTGCTCGCCCAGAAGGAGGGGATTCCTGAATAGAGCTAAGCCGACGGGAGACGTCAGGGAGCTTTTTAGGTTACACACACACACACACACACACAAACACATATGTGGAGACACAGATACAGATAGATCGGAGGGAAACGAGAAGGAGGGTGAGGGTGATATTAAACAGCCGATAAGGGCTATCTGCACGAGCCCGTATTTGCGTTACCACCCGGCACACTACATGCTACATATTGTATACACCGTTGTAGTTGTAGTTGTAGTTGTATTTTGTATTTTCCCTCCCCCTCAGCTTGTCCTCCCTTAGCTCCAACTGGGATAACAGGCCTTCTCCTATTTCGTTTAGCTTCCTATCACTCGCACGTTCACCAGCGCGTCGATTTAAATTGGAAAACCATCTGCACTTATCCGTAAAACAGAACTACCCCTTTTGCTTCACCTCTTCCCACCCCTACCCGTGAATTTACGATGAGTTTGTGTGTTTACTCGGGCATGATTCTACCTGATAGGTTGGTTACTGGCGGATACGCAGCCAGGAAGCTACAAGCCCACGTGAATTGCAATACATCCAGCCAGAAGGTATATTTATGGAGAAAGTTCACTGTGTTGAGTTGGGAGGCATCCATGTACATAGGTATACTTTACTTAGGATCCATGGATGGGATATATTGAAGAATTAGGTCTTGCGGCTCTTCCGGATACAAACCAAGCTTCCGATTTAAGTTTGCACGATCGACAATTATCGCGTGTGTTTGCCTTCCCTCTTATGAGAAATTTATGCAACTTTTACTTCGGTTAATGTTTGACTTGAGTTTTTTACCTCTGCTGAATTTTAATTTAAGTATACATCAGATATTTTTTCGTCGATCGATAGTTTGTAAGAGATTGAAATTTATTTTTCATAATTCCTTTAATATTTTACTTGAAGCGAAATATATTCAGTCTTAAAATATTAATTAATCGTTTCTAAATAAATTATTTTACTAATAAATAATAAATTCTTCTCTCAGTACGTGGATTTTTTAAAAATTCATATTTGAATAATTTTTTTTGTTAAAAAAAAAGCCTTAAAATTTTCAGTATTATTACATTTATCGTTTATAATATTGATATTTCCAGTTTGTGTTTTTCCGATCGGGTTGAAGATAAGGTTTAATATTTTATTTTTATCAAGGCGAGTAAAAACGTTTATTTATTCTGTTTACCACTGGGAAATTGAGGTAATAATTTACCGAACAAAAAAATAAAAAAAATGTAAAGCAATTTGTCAATTTAAAATTTAAAATTCTTTAATACAAAAAATGATAATTAAAATTTGTGAGAGTCAAACGAACCATCAAAAGCGATGTCCATTAATTTCTATTTATTAATTTGAAATGATTTGAGTAAGAAATTTTAATTAAACGTATTTATTGAAAATGTATGGATTGAATGCTTTGATGTTTAATTAAATTACATGACAGTCACGATAATTGAATCCCTGAATACTTTTTCCGACGTATGTTTTTTAAATAAATTTATTTTCAATACATATTTTTAATTAAAACAGTATTATGTTGATGGTGAATATATAGCAACGAGTTATTTTTATAGAATTGAATTTATCGAAAATTTGTATTTAATTTTCACTCTACAAGGCGGGTCGTTGTAAAAAGTAAACAGGATTAAAATACATAAAATATTGTAGTACTTGGAGCTTTTTATACCGTAGATTGCAGAGGAGCTGCCCAGATCCGTTTCTGATGCCGAGGAATTCAATTACAGTCTCGACTTTAAAGGGAAACTAAATTAATTTTAAAGAAACGCAAGGGGTGTCCTCCGCAGTGTAGCAAAATGCAATAAGAAATAAGAATGGAATAAATAAAATTTAAACAGGAAAAAAGTTTTAATAGAAGACACTAAGTTGCTAATAAGTGTCATGAGTACACTCCGGATCAGACAACAACAGTCTTTCAAGTTTTTTTAATAAAATTCTAATCCTTTTCAATGACGATCGACAGGTAAATAAAAATTTATTTCAATATAATTAATAAAAAAATACGTAAATTTAAAGTGAAAAATGTCAATAAACATAAAATGGTCTTAAGTTGAATGAGGAATGAGATTGACACTAACGACAGCCGGATACAATAATGGCAATTGTGTTGGATCGTACCGGACAGTAGAACGGCTCAATAGGTGAGCAGACGTACGGACGTATAAGCTTTTCCAGTTTGGACAAAATTGACCAGGCTATTTATTGGGTATTCCGTGTCAAAGGACCCTCTCTGAAGGGGTTGACGTTTAGATGCATCTCCTGTGGTGAGCCTCAGCGAACCACAGCACGTTGATGTCGGACATGAGGGAATGAACGTGACTCAATTTACTCGGGGATTTTAGAGCCAGGGGATCCACGGCCCTGCAATAGCGACAGCAATAGCAAAGTACCAGCTAACACAGCTAACACAGCTAACACAGCCCAAGCCGGGGATACCTGTCCAGGCATCAGCTTCAGGCATCGTCAGGTCCTTTCGACACGTCTATCATGCGGCATGCTAATTTCCCGGTCTTTCAATATGTTAAACAGATGTTTACAATTAACACACCCGCTAACGCTTTAATATATAATACATATTCATCTATTAATTATCAAGTTATTATAAATTAATCAATCGATTAATAAATCAATAAATATATTCAAAAACTCGACAAGGAGGCTTTTAAATTTTTTACACTAGAAGAAAAAAAAATTTTTAATGATAATTTTGACGATTTAAAACTTATTTTAGACGACTTTTTATAGCAGGTGTTTCTATTGGCCTCAGTCTCTCTACCTAAATTCACCGGGCTGTAATCAAGTAAAAGTGATACAAAGAAACTCATTACCAACTTTAAAGTATTTACCGAGTTATAAGATTTTAGTTCTAAGTAAGTTTAAGCAACTTTAATTTTATTGAATGAAATAAATTTCTCCGAAAGATTTTAAAGTTTACTTAGTACTTATCTTATGGATATAAATGTAGAAAAAATTCATTTAATTTTTTTTTGCTCCTTATTGTTGCCCGGAGTTGAGCATTGCAAAAACAAAAAAAAAAAAAAAAAAACACTCTTCTCAGTCAATTTATTTTATTATTCAAATAATTATCGGGTAACTTGTTCTTAAAGTTCGTAAACTTTATAATTATTATTATTATTTTTTTTTTTTCAAGTCTCTTAATAATTTTATAAAATAATTATCCATGTTTAATATTATCTAATAATAATAATAATAACAATTAGAGTTTGGCTCGTCAGAAATAATCGGTAAAGTTTTAAAAAATTAATGAGGACTTTAATTGAAGTTTAAAACATCGGAGGTTCGAGTTTGAAATTTATAATTGCAACAAAAATTAATTGCAATTAAAACGAGTGTATCTATCGGAGCTTATCTTCATTAAATAGTTTGATTTTCCTTAATTAACCGAGGAGAGTAATAATTTACTTTAAAATTATTAAAGCTAACATTTTGAGGAGCTATTCAATTATTAACTTTTTCTGGGAAGTTTTTAAGTCTACAGATGCGTTTAAAAGCTTTCGAACAAAAATTATTTAACGGGGTAATTTTAAATTATTTATCCTCGTTATTTAGCCATCACTTTAATTCTTTTAAGTGAAGTATAAATTGTCAAAAGACGACTGTAATGAGCTTTAGCGAACAAAAGTTTTAAAAAAGTAATTTATATCGTGCATAGCTTATTATTAGTGAGAAAATCGGAATAAAATGTGTAACTTTAGTTTCAGTGTAGTGTACTGCTGTTTCTGTGAAATAACAGAAGCTTACCTATTATAGCTAGTTAGGTATGAGAATGTATGTAGAGAGTAGAGGCTCGCCGCAGAAAGAAAGACAAGTTGGAGTTTGCTATGACAATGAATGCTAATAACGTGTGGCTGCGTAACAATAGCCGAGAGGCCAACGCAAAGCTTGTCGTCGAAAGGACTCTCTCTCTCTGTATATGTATATACCATCGCTTATGTAATAAATCACACATGTACACACACATTTATTTATTAACACAGAGCTTATTTTTTCTATCACAAAAATAATGATAATAATTTTGAATTCAAGTTTTATATTTTTGCTGTTGAGGGTTTGGATTCTTTATTTTTTTTTTTTTTTTTTTTTTTTTTTTTTACGGGAAAAAAAAAATTAAGATTTTGGAATAAATGTGAGTAAAAGAATGTTGAAATCAGAAGCGAAATAATTAGAATTTCGTGTAGTGGGATGTAAGTGAAAGAAAGTATTTGTGTCTCTTTGCCAGTAGTATAACCAACTTGTCATGCGTCTTCCTATCCAAGTCGCGGGTGGAGAACGTTCGTACTTGCCCAACAATGCACGGCGAAATTACGCATTCCAATTTCGAAGGACACTACTGGGAATTCACGTACGTCCTTCTGGAGACCAATAAATGTCCGCGTTAGAGAAGCAACATTTAATAAATGTTTATCCAAATAAATTTAGGGCTGTTCTCCGTGTGAATTTTTATGACTTTTGTATTATACATTACCCAAAATTTAGATTTAGATTTAGTAGATTATAGTTCAAGTTATGAAAACGGAATAAGGCACTAATTAATAGTGTAAATAATTAAAATTTTGATAAATTTCAGTTGCGTCGGAGTTGGAATTCTGAGTATAGCTCACTGGTGGTGATTAATAATCAGGAGGAGGCGATATTTCACTAGGATTCGGCTGGATCCGCCGGAAAGATCGCCAGGAAGGATAACGGGAGACGCTGTTGGAAAGGAGACACGCTAACTTGTTTCAGAATCGTTCCGAGACTACAAACTTATATGCATATTTACATTATTATATGTACTATTAAATTATTTTCATAATAATAATACACGGAAAGAAATTGAAAAACTTTATTAAAGTAGAACTAATCTATCCAAACAGATGATTGCGAAATTTTATTGAAACGTAAATTTTGAAAAGGATACTGCACAATAGAGTCTAATTGTTGAATTAATTCCGGCAGTTTGAGGGAACTTCTAGGGTCTCCACCCGATTATTCCAGTTAAGCGCTCACCATCGCATCGAATTCCGGTAAGTCTCAAATATCTTCAGCGGAGGAGAACGTTATATATTATAGGTAATTGTTATTCGGTGGCTCCTTCTGGCTTTCCTTGCATTGGGCTCCTCAAATCTCAAGTAACGGCAAAACTCTTCGTCATTTCTCTTCTGGTTCTGGTACACCTTATACCTCATTCCCTATTCCTTACTTCCTTATACCAATAGTAGTTTGCCATTCCATTCCATTCGCTTCTCTATCTTATTTCACGGGTGTCCTACATTTCACCAACTACCATAGAGGCAGTACCAAGATTTTCATGCTTCATATACTTATGCAAATAAAATTGACTATAACAAGCCTCTTCTTGATCTCTCACCCCCCCCCCCTCCCTATAGTTCAGCCGCCTTCGAGACTCACAATGACGTCATTTTGATAAATTCTATCTTTACATTTATTTCCATATATTATTTTATTATTCTTTCGTCGCAGAGCCGCGATCAAGAAGACTCATCTTTTATTATTCAATTATTCTTAATAACCTAACCTAATATTTAATTTAACATTTAGACAGTACCTATTTTTTTTGTTCTTTAAATTGCATTTATTTAATACACAATAAAGGAATTTCGAAAAGTAAATTCGTGATCAGTGAGAAAACTTTGAAAATTTACATTAATAATTTTTTACAAATTTATTCTGATGGCGAGGATATTTTTTGCGTAAAATCTTATTAAAACTCTAATAAATTGTTGTTTTAATATTAATATTGATAAAAAAAATCCTTTATCATTTCTCAAAAAGAAATAGTCACATTAAAAATTGATAAAAGTATTACGAGCTATTGTGTAAGCTCCTTATTCCTTAGACCGTTAAGATGTTTGTTTACAAACAATAATGTCTGGGAAGAACAATATTTAGTTTATAAATTCATAAAAATATAAAAAATAAAAATAATAAAAAATCAAACGACGTGGACTCTTTTTAGTTTAATAATAATATAACTTTTAAGTATACATGAAAAGTTTTAAAGATATATAAAGCTTATTTACCTTAAAAATTGTCAAGACTAAAGAGAATAAAAAATAGCCGTAGCCGGTAAGACTTTTGCAACTGACAGCAAGTAAACTACAAGAATATTGTATAACGAAAAAATAAGTTTTAAAAATAAATAAGACCTATATAATCTAAAAAGAAAATAAACACCGAAAAAAATAAGTTGAGGATGTGAAACGCTTGCTAGGTTTTTACTGCTCAGATAAACCTCCTATATAAGATATAATATAGAATGTGTAGGAGACAAACAAGAAGAACAAAAACAAGACTAACAACAAAAATAAAAATGAAAACAAAAACAAGAAGAAGAAGGAGATGGAAAACTAAAAGTATGAGTTTGCTACTTTAAAACATGTAAGATGGAGAAAGATAAAAGGATAAAGGCCCAATGATATTCACATTTAAGTTTGCGTGTGTGTTTTTGATGCTTGCTTGTGATATTATCGTGTCTTTTGCTATAAGCGAGTCAACTAAACATCGATTAAATTTATTTTTATTGTTATTGTTCCTCAGCTACCGAGCATGAAAGCTCAAATTATTTTATAAATAATTGTGACAGATAGTTATGTAACTTTGATAAAAATTTTAATTAACATTAATTTACATTCATTGCTGATTGCAGTTTTGATACTGACATTTTAATTGGATTTTATTTATAATACGACAAGATTAATCAATGATTAAAGAATACTAACGATAAGGGAATGCTAGTTTTATTTTTTATTTCAATGTTGTCATTAAAAACTAAAAAATTAATTTTTAATTTCAATTTTTAGCTCAAAAATGAAAAAAAAATTCATCAATTCCAAAGAGACGGTAGTGTATCGCACCAAAAAGACATTTACATCTCATTTAAAAACCCTTTTGATTGCAAGCAATTTAATTTCTCACAAGACAGATTTAAAAAAAAAAAACTAAAAGCTTTCATCCCTTATTAAATTCCAGTTTCAATATTTTAATTTCTAGTTACAACTCATAACTCATCACTCAGCGACTCTCAGTCTTCTCATTTTTTTAATGCTCGTTCCTTTATTCCTGTTCAACCCTGTCCTATTCTAGTCTTTACCCAGTAGTACACACTTGCTTCTCAACTCCTTTTGTCACCTTACAACCATTTGTTTGGCTCTCTCCTTCACTCCTTTTGTTTCTCTCTTATTGCTTATACACTATACCGTACTACCTACCAAGTTCCTCTATTATGAATTATGACATGTGTACTTTTATATGTGAGCTTTTGTCTTCGTCTCGGTGCAAACTACAAACTACGAGGGTGATAGACTGTTCAAGAATGACTGACAACTGTGTTCGACGGCTGTCATCGTTACAATCGAGATCGAGAGTAGAAAATAATTGCTATTACTATAACTTTTACAATTACAATAGTAAACAGGAACAGAAGCCCCAGAGATAATGACGGAGATATCTTTAAGAGAAGAATGTAATTGATGGAAGGAGTCGATTACTCTCCTTGACCCGGTGCGGTATACTTGAGCCACCCCGAGAGCTAAGTAATGGATGGTCTAGAAAAAATAACTGTAAAGAATTGCTGGATTGTATAACACACAAAGCCCGTGAAAATTATATTTAATGCTCGTGTTGTTGTTATTGACACGGGTTAAGGCCAAGAAATATCCGAGTCATTATTTTATTGAATTATGACTCTGGTAAATTTATTTATTTATTTAAGATAAATTTTCGTTAACTAAAATTTATACTTTTTTTCAGTGTGATTAAATATCAAACCGTCAAAGAAGTTTTTTATTAATAATTTTTATTTGAGGGAAATATTGACTTTGAATCTTTGATAAATTGGTGCACTTTAAAAATTTTGACTAAATAAATATTTAAGAATGAAATCAGAGGTCTGTAGTAAAAGTAAAATAAAATATCAACTGCACTGAAATATTTAAAGAGTAACGAATGCAAACATTATTAAATGCCGAAGTACAGAATAAAATAAACAAGGTTTGATTAAATGAGGACGTTATGTTACACTTGAGTTTAGAAGCTCAGGGCAAAAAAATAAGTGGAGGAAAAAAAATATAACTAATGATATAAAATTTATTTTCCAACCAACAAAATTATGCTTTAAAGAGGCCAAGTGTCAAAGCCCATTGAAGAAAAAAAAAATTAATTTAGCTAAAAGCTCATCACGCTAGTGGGTATTACATACTGGTATAGTATGTAGTGGGAGTAATGTGACGTAGAGCGTGAAGAAGGTATACCGTCGGGATAAAAAGTAGATAGAAATATATAAAATGAGAAAGAGAAAGAGAAAGAAATGAATAAGAGTAAAAAGTTGGGGAAGAAATTCAGGGAAATTATTCTGGGAATTGAAAAGTAGGTCCAAAGTCTTGCTGCATAGTTAAGAGACACTAAATTCGATATTAAAACGAACAGCAAATCCGTACCGCTTAATGCACCCTGTACTTAAAGCTAATTGGAATAAGAGTCTCGTTAATGTTTCCAGCCCGGTTAAGCTCCACTACAAAGTAGAGGTATAAAGACCCCACGACAATCCAGTGACGATCTAGCACAAAGTATGCATCCATATATACATTGTAATTTTACGAGAAATATGCGCGAGAGTAGTTTGCCTGAAATCGAGTGTAGTCTAGTTTAGTCTTGTGAATCTGGTTTAGTTTGGAAGTTTACAAAAGATTCTCTCAATCACGCGATGCTTTTTTATTCCCAACCCCGGAGAGAGTGTATTTATCCTGTTTCTTAAGCTAAGCAATCCACTATTTTTATTTAAACTCAGTTATTTTCTTTTTTTAGAGCAATAGTACTCGCTAAGTGGAAATCGATTACCTCCAAAGAATGCGGAATGAATGTCCGGGTGGGAAATTATTACAGGAAACTATTAGTCCACCGCCGTGAATAAACTCGGTTTGAATTTACAATTACCTGCAGAAAATTTTAACCTTTTTTTATTCTTCGACCATTTAATCGACAAATATAAATGTATTTGAAAAATTGATGAATTCCTTTCTAAGATCAGAATCTTTTTTAGAGAATGTCTAAATAAATTTTTAATAAAATCGAAAAGATTAATAGCTTTTATCGTGATTTCACTATTATAAAATATAATTATGTGTTATTTCTTAATAAAACAATTACCTAATCAGAAAATTAATGAATAAAATAATGAAAAAACATTTTATTACGACTTACAATTATTTAAGTAATAAAAAAAAATTTGATCTGAGATAAAACTAGACAAAGTAATGATAATTTAATGTTTTCCAAGTACTTTAACAAAGAAAATAAGGGAATAACTACCCTTAGTAGTTATCTCGCGTCACGATGAATATAAAGATAAAAAGCGAAACAACGTTAAAATAATTTCTCGGGTATTATAAACCGGGAACTCAATAAAAATGGTGATCAAGTAGGCAAGTAATATAATTTGTCATAACTAATCATAATAATAATGATCATAACAATAATAGAATTAAAAATCTGAATGTGAAGAAAAAAGCTTTAGCTTAATAATTTCTTGTTATTTTTAGTGAATAATAAGAATATACCCGTCAGAAAAATTTGCTTGTTCTCTTAATTATTTAAATAAAAATAATCATAAACATTGAGTAAAGTAGTAAAGTAACAACAAGTCGACTTACCCTCAAGTTCCACAACCTTGCCAGCCCGCTTAAGAGCCTTGACAGCTTCATCGTGGGTAGCTTCTCTTAAATCTTCGCCATTTACCGCGAGAATTGCGTCGCCGACGTACAGCTGCTCGGTGGCGTCTGCCGCCATTCCCTTGAAGATCTTCGAAATTAAAATCGGCATTTTGTTCTCCTTGCCGCCTTTTATTGAAATTCCCAGCCCGTTATTGTCACTCTTGACCACCCGAACAATGCGTTTCTGATTTGCAACTGAATCGGGAACATCAGGGTCGTTCAGACTGTCAATGTTGTTGTTATTGAGGTTCCCGTTGAGGGGGCCGCCGTTCCCCAGTATGTGCTCATAACTCTCGTCCAGGGAAATACTCAGGTAGTCATCCTCCAGGGACACATACACTCGGTACCACTGGCCTCTTACTTGGGTCTCGAGGACTCCTGCTCGACTGGTCGTCGTTGTCGAAGAAGACGCAGCTGTCGTCGTTGACGAGGACGAGGATGATCCTGGGACTGACGTCATTAGGTTTGGTAGCCCCCCGGAATTTAGTTGCCCTAACATCACTGTTGGTTGGCTGCTTCCGCTCAGCTCAACCATCTCGATTTCTTCGCAGACTGTCCGCTGGAATTTAGAATTCATTTTTTTTTTGGTTAATATTTATCAATAGCTAAATACCATTTAGTTCAATTTTATTTATAACATAAAAAGTTTTGATATGGGCTGACATGGGTTAATCTGAACGTATATGATAATATCAATTCCTATAATCTTGCATCTTAATAACAAAGCTTTTGTCATTTAAAGCGACAAGTTTGATAATTAGTATCTATCATTTCAAAAGCTGTTCAAGGTTAAAGTTAGATACATTTTAAATTGTCTTATCTGATTAATTTCATTTTTAGCAAAATTATTTTTCAGATGAAAATTCATCTCTATAAATTATTTTATGTCGAAAATATATTAATTAATAAAAAAAACAAAAAATAGCCACCAGTACACAAAAAATTGAGTAAAATTGGATTTCATTTATTATTACTGGTCATTAGCAACCGATATTATTGACATGAATGCCCAGCAAATGAGACCAAATAATTAACGTGACTCGCAGCAACAGTAACCAGAGTAATATAACTATAACTTTGACCATTTGGATATGGATTATAGTAATAGTAAAACATAAACAATAGAGCCCAGCATAAATCGAGTTACAATCGCTTCATGATATAAAATAATGAACGAGTATTAGCAATACGATAATGCTGAATTCGAATTGGAAATAATATTTATAGAGAATTTTGGTAACATGTTCAAATATGGTTATAAGTTATAGTTATAGTTATAGTTGGTAATAGAACGGACTAGCCGACAGCCGAAACGCAAAACCGCAGGCGTACAATCACCAAAAATAAAATTCAATTGATATTGACGTCGGAATTCTATTACTCGATCTCGATAGGATCCACATATGATGTATTAACATTGAACATACATGAATTTATCAGCTATAGAGTGCATAAAGGGTATTTGGTTTAATATAACAATAACAATGATTATATTTAGGTCTCAAATGATCGCATTTGAGCTCGATTATTTAACAAAACAGGCTATATATCTTCGGATAGAATCTCTATTATCTATTATCTGTTGTGTGTTGTCTCTTCTCCTTACTCTTTCTCTAATAAAACAACCATACTGGATGCCGTTGATTGCGAGGACGTACATAGCTGTGCAGATGCGAAGCGGTGTGAGCATTGATGACTGGCAAAGGGGCACCAAGCTGTCGACGAGAGAAAACCGCCACCGTTATGAAGCAAAACCGCCGAGTAATTAATACCACGGGCTTAATAATGAAAGCATCGATCGCGTGAGTAAGCGACGAGGCTTGTCACTGGACTCCGCCTTTATCTCCAGCCAATACAAAAAATACGATAAAAAAATTAATAATACCAATAGGGGGAAAAAAATTATTAAAAAATTAAGGGTTGTCAGAGGTTTTCTGCTGTCAAATTATCCTCTTGTTGAATTTAATTATATTTTTTCTTTTAAATCTACAAAAAAGACTTTTTATTATCTATAGTTTTTTTCAGAAAAATTTTCATCGTTTAAATTTAATTACAATTTTTGTGAAAGAATAAAAATGATAATCTGTAGAAAAAAAAAAAGAAACACTATTGCTATCAAACTGACGTCAGTCATAATAAAAGGCTTAAAAAATAATAATTAAATTTTTTTAGGACATTAATTAGGTCAAAGTTATTTTCAGAGGCGTAAAAAAAAATTTACGAAAACGCATATAAATATAGATTATCTTTATTAGAGGTACAGGTTAGTCTGTTTTTTATGCTTATTATATCGTATTATTATTATGCATAGAAAAATTCTATTCGCGTATCCGGATATGATGATAGTGTTTGAGATAGTGAATTGCTTTTTTTTAGTGATGGTGAAAAATTTAAGCGAAACGTCTGTACAACATGCGAGCCGCGAATATAGGATAGGATAAAAACATTTATATTACCTGCAGATATATACAGATATATATATATATATATATGCATATTTAGATTATACAAGAATAAAAATACAGGGATGCTCATATTTAGTAATGCAGAGAGAAGAGAAGAGTGGAGAGTAAAATCGTGTGTGCTTCTCCGAATGAAAAATAAATAAAAATTTAAAAATTCATATCAACTCGAATACAAACACTGAATATAACGGGATGTGCAGAGTAGTCTAGTGGAAAAATTTTGTGTGAAAAAACCAACGCGCTAAGTAATAGAGATATGTCATTTGTTTCAATACTATTTTCCTCACTTTTTAAATATTCAAATAATAAAACTCGCTTTTTAGATTCATTCGGATATTTACTCACTGTGGGAATTTAATCACTGGACAAATTAATTTTATCCATTCTTTAGAATACTTTTTTTTGTGATTTTTATTTTTTATTTAATGAATTATTGTGTGTCCATTTTTATGGTCTAATGTGAAGATAAAATTTTCAATATTTGCTCAAGTACAAGTGTAAGTAATTATTTAACAATTTTCAGAGTTCTTTAGGCAAGTGAATTTATAATTACTATTTTTGCCCTCTATAAACTACATTTTTCAATTATTCGATTTCGTACTTTAACCTTTATTAAATTATTATTATTATTATTATTATTATTATTGAATTTTAAAATCACAATAACAATTGTAATAAATTTTCAAGCCATTTTTTTTATTATTATTATTATTAATACGTTTTTTACATTGTATAAAAATTTTCTCACACGTGATTCTGTTTGAATGGAAGCCCAAACAAAAAATAAATAAAAACTTTTCGCATGAGCCTGTGTAATTCAAAAATAAAATTAAATTTAAAAAAAAATAACTTCAGCCGACATCGACGGACATTCGTGTAAATTATTGAGCGAATAATTTATCACGGGTTTACGGTGGGTGGTTAATTAAAAATGCAACAATCAAATCGCTGAGCAGTATTCAGCGTACTCTGTAGAGTAAGGCGGATATCACGAAATAAATTGAAGCGCAACAAATATTTGCTGTGTATTTAATCTCAGATAGAAGATTTATTATTAATAGGAAGAGCAATAATAGAGAAAAAATATATATATATAATATAATAAAATATATAAAGTATCTCATAAACCATTGGCTTATACAAGCCGGCTTAGATAAATCCAGAATTTAATATACGAACGAAACATGCAATGAGGAAAATCCATTTCATTTCCGAGGAGATTAACATTCTACGGTGATTATATTTGTTTTTAATCATTTTTTACTGTTTTATTATATTTAAACAATTCTTGTTAATTTCTTATGATACGCTGATTGAAAAATTGACTTTATTTACTAAGAAAAAAGTTCTTTAATCTAGAATTATTAATATATATAGATTAAAACAAGTGGCCAATATTTTTTATATCATAAAAAAATTTCTGATAATTTTAATTGTAATGAAAAGTAAAAAATAATAAAAATAATAATAATAATTGAATTGAATTGAATGTATCAAATATTATTCAACGGCAGCCACATTCTCGAGAACGAAATGCAGCATTATTGATATGCGATTTTATTCAATAAGAATTTTATTATCGGTTGGCCAGCGCTATTGAAAAACGGTATTGTGTGAAAATGTATTATATGTGTGTATAGATATGAGTATGCATGAATGTATGTTATAGGTATGTACAGAGCACAAGTCAGATTGAATTTCTTCACCAGCCGAGCAGTTTCCACACCCGATGCAAAATTGCATAACGCGGGTCAGATCCAAACGACACTAATGTCGCAGCACTGGGCTGAGCGGGGTGAACAAGGGGTGTCGACTATACTACTCGAGTTCCCTATCGATTTTCATCTCTCGTGACTTTCATTGTACGTGCATCTATGATAGTCCGAAATTCTAGTAGTCATGCATGGCAAATTTTTTCTTTCAACTCTGACTCTGACTCTATTTTATTTTCTCTATTACCCTTTTTGTCGTATCGAGCTTATTTTATTTATATATTTATTTTTATTTTTATACGTGAGCTAGGAATACAATATTCGAATTATCCCAATCAGAATTTACTCAGAATATAAAGACTGGTAATTTTTCATTTTCTGTAACAGATTTATAGTGAATTTTTCTTCAAATCAGTGGGTCAATATTTTTTCTATTTATTAACTTTAAAGGGAATTAAAATTCAAAGTATAGTTCTTGTATTTCTTTCTCTACATAAAAAGCACCTTATCATTTAATCTTCATTTTAATCATAACTCTACTCTCATACTTATTAATTTAAATTCATAATTACTGATTGATGACGATTATTGTTATCAACAAATAAGAAAAAAAAAAAAAGGTTGGGATGATTGAGCTGGTATTAAATAATTCCGTGGGTTTGTTTAATACGCGAGAAACGTCGCCTGATTCGCGAAAAAAACCAATAACTTGGCACCGGGGGGTTGGAGCCGGGTTGTTTATGGCCCTGGGGAGAAAGAGAATGAGCATTGAAGGTAAGGGAGATCTGGGAGGTTGGGTTTGTATCCCGGCATAGATATATACCATTATATACATATATGTATGAATGTAGATATGTAGATATACGTGTTCATGCATGTAGGAAGAGAATACGTGAAAGAGCGAGACGTAGACAAGGTGAAATAGGAAAAAAAAAAAACATGAGAATGGAAAGAGCTAAGCGCGAGAGTGAAACGCAAATCCACTTGTAACTTTTATCATTGAAACACGATCGAATGCATTTTTTGATTTCATTTGCATTTTTTTTAACAATACGTATGTATATAGATCCTCAATTCGATTTTCAATTCAACGGAATAACGGAAAAAAATTTCATTATAATTTACAATCACTAAAATAAATTAATATGTATATATTTTTTCTAAATCAATTTAAATTAAAAGTTTTATAATCTTGGTAAGATTCATAATTTATTTATATAAAAATTAATTTTATTATGTAGGATTTTATTCATGTGTGTTTTCTGAATGAAGACATTTGCAATATAGTTAGATTTTTATGAATTCTACTCATAATTGATACTTTGTTATTTATAAATGATATGATAAAAGTTATCAAGATTTATTTTCAAGACAAGATATGAGTATAATTACTTATTTGAGGGAAAGAAAAAGGAATCCAGGGGTTAAAGTGACGGGGGTCGATTAATTATGGAAGCTAGTGATATTATCTCGGTCAAGAGAGACCGGCAAAAAAATAATCCCGAAGAAACCCGCAAAAAATATATTCCTACTAAAGTGAAACTTTTTATGTTGAAAGTTGTACCTTTATTTTATAATAATAACTTTATTTTTATTCCTAAAATTTACCTGGGATATATTTTTTTTAATTATTGAATTTTTATTGAAAAAAATAATGGATGAATTTTAATTGTAATTTAATATTATAAAAACAGGTAATGGTGAATACAAACTTTTTTCAGTTCAATCTAGAGTAAAATAATAAATTCCGATTTTTTTCATTAAACCCGGCTATTTTATATTTTTCAGTATTGTAAATTATATTACAATTATAAAAAAAAACTTTGGGAGAAATTAGTTTACCACTGCGAAAATGTTTCGAATGAACCATTAATCCATTAGTCGAATAGAGCCTCATAAATAAATCATAAAATATGTACTTAAATTAAAACGAAAATTAGTGAAGCACTCTCGCATCATGTAAAATAGATATATATTTTTTCGTTTTTTTTTTTTTTTTTTCACTTCAAATCTAAAGAAGTAGGTCAATTATTTTATTTCAATGGAATTTATGGGGATCACGGATTAATATTTCCCGGCATCTAACAGCTTTTTATTCGTTATTTGCTATGAAAGGAATAAAATTTTTGTTAATAGAGTTCAGTATTTTTTTCAACCAAGAAATTAAAAAAAAAAAACACAAAAAAACGAATATAATGATAGAAGAATTGATTAATTATTAATAAATTGATTTGATTGAAAACAATTGATTTATTTATTGATTCTAAATAAATGTTCATCAACTGTTAATGAATATTTATTAAATCGTCGAATGTTAAAAAATCATTCATTAACAGTTAATGAAACTTTTTAAATAAATCAAAAAATTGTTCTATCGGTGAACTGAAAAAATAAAATATAAAAACTTGATGCTGAAGTTAGTTGACCTAATTATTGGATTGTTTTTAGAAAAAAAGATCAATAAAAAAAAATTCAACTTTTTAACAATGTATAATTAAAATTTTTTGGATAGAAAAAATATCAAAAAATTTACTAGTGTCTACTAACTTCAGAATTATTCAAATGCTTACTTCCAATTTTATACCTCAATCATGATAAAAATTAAGCTCGCCGACATTTCAAAATTTTTAGAAATTTTTTATTGAAAAAATTTCAACTAAATAATTAATAATTAAAAAATTAAAAAATTTTTAGACATCTGCTAACTTTAGTATTATTTGATCATGTCAAAAATCATAAACCCATGCCAATAAAGGACGATAACTTGATAAAAAATCAAATAATTGAAAACATAAGTACCTCGACTTAGAAAGAAACAATTAAAATCAGCATATTAGTAACAATAAAATAAACAATAAATATAAAAAGTAATTTACCGTTTTACGAGCGTGAATGGGCATAAGACTTCCGTTGGAGCAGGAAGTAAAACGTTCTTCCTTTAAGTACTCCACAATGAACGTTTTACTGATCTTATTTATATTAAACAAATATCCATGTACTTATATATATATATATATATATATTACAAATTATTAACACTCAGGTGGACGTCAATTAACGTTTGATGTCACTTCACGGTTAGTGACATAATCACTGAGCTTACTTTTGAGTCTTGACATTTTACTTTTTGTCACGCTGCTCGTAACTTTATTAATTCATCAATAATAAATAATTAATAAATTAAATAATCATTGTTTCTTCGATTTTTTAATTCAATTAATTATATCTAAATTTTTTTTTCACTGACAGAATTTAAAAACACTTCACTCCAAAAAAAAAAAAAAAAAAAAAAAAGACACTATTCACTTTGAAAAAATTTCCGCCATTTTCTTTTGCCGAAAAAATATTTTATAAATTTATGATTTGTCAATTAATAATTTGACAAGTTAATTAATTTAATTTAAAATTATTTATTTAATATAGAGACATTTTGTTTAATCTTACTCGGCGCGCACTGCACTGACACTTACAATTAATATAAAATAAAATATTTAAAATTCGCCGCAACAACAGAGACACTGACCTCCATTTACAATGCGTGTTTTATTGGGCGAATTATTACACGATGACTTGTGTAATATAATATGAGGAAGAATTATTTTAAAAACAAACACTTCACATATTTTATCGCGGAAGCCGGAGCTCGAATCAAATCATGGTAACTACTCAGCCGTCACGTGTGTACTGCTGCTGGGTAAGCGACTGAGAACTAAGCCGAGTCACCCTCGCCCCGTTAGCGTCTCGCGAACCGCCAACCGCCAATACCGGCAAGTTTATTTGAAAAGCGACGCTAGCGCTGCGCGGCGGGAGAACAAATGACACGCTTTGCGCAGGCGGGAAATTTTAAATTTAAAAATTCCGCAAAATAAAATTTTTATTTTTTAAATAAATTAATAATTTATTAATTAATGATTTAAATTAAATGTAAAAAATTAAAAAAACTTTTTTTTTTATTTTAAATAAATTTTATAATCAAAAATAAAATAAAAAATAAATATTGTTTCAATAAAACAATAATTAAACATGAAATATTTCTTGTTTTACATTGTTGTCCAATTAAAAACAAATATCGAAGCGCGATAATGGAATATGAAATAAAAAATATAAAATATTGGAGAGAGTGCTTTAAATACGGCAATTGTTTATTTTATCGAAGACATAATTGAATAACTCGCGCAATATAATGCTATGTAAATCGTGTAAATAATATAGATTAAGAGCTTATCGAAATTTGGATAAAATTAAGTAAATAATGTTTTTAAACGGCAATAAAGGTAGTATTTACAAATATATATATATATATATATATATATATGTGTTATATCCTACAGCAGACAAATATTTATATATCTGTATATATAATGGAGATGAAAATTATTTACAACGGATTTTCATCGTCGACTTCCGTGTAAATTCAATGAAAGTCAATAAGCCGATAAATATTCTCCGTTGTTTCGTAGTCGTCGGTCTTGTTGTGTTTTATTTTTTTATTTTTAGTTTTAAAATATAATAATAAAATATAAAATAGTAAATCGGCATTCCAATCAATTGTACTTGATTTATTAAATTCCTTTTATTTATTGTGGAAAAATTTTCAAGTATAAATCACGAGTTTTTTGTCAAAAAGAAAAAAAAAATACAATTTAAATTAAAATTAAACCATAAAAAAGTTATAATAAATAGCAGAGTAATCTTAGCGAATTGTTTGTAGAAAAAGCTTGTTATAAAATAATTTAATTTACGGTAGTAATCACCGGGCATTCCGCGTCATAGCCGGAAGAATTTGATTTAAAGGAGTGTAGTCTTGAGTGTGGAGGAGTAATCAAGTTCAAGTCTTCAGTCTCAAGACAAATAGACTAAAAAACAAAGAAAGTGATTTTTGAAAATGAAGATTAATTTATCGCTCACGAATGCCGATACATTAGCAGACACGAAGAGGGCGCAGCGTTGTTATAAAATAAATATTAATATAATTTTTTCCGTACCGATCATGATGATTAAAAGTTTATTATTATTCTTATAAAGATAATAATAATAATAGTGATGATGATAAATTTAAATAAAAAGCGATTGGAGTAATAAGGTTGGGGTAGTTATCGTATTCTTCTTATCAAGTCAACTGTACGTGTACCGAATCAGTGAAGATCGAATGGTATGAAAGAGAGTTTTGAGATGAACAGGGTGTAGTCTGTACCGAGAAGAGACTCAAGACTGAATTGAGATAAGGTGCGACTTTACGGATCGTAAGCTCGTCTTACGGAAACCGCCCCATCGCTCTTGTCTTCGGGGACATAAAAAATGAACAAATCTCCTCGAAGGAAAGAATACAGCTGAGTTGAAGAGATGGGGAGGGGAAGCCAAAGAAAGAAAAAAGCTAAGGGAAATAGTAAAGAAATAACGCGCGATAATTTTATAGTCTGCTCTTATTTTTCAGGTTGCTTTCCGTTTCTTTGTTTCCGTTCTTCGGAAGCGTCTTCTCACTCCTAAGCTTACTTCCTGTCTTCACTAGTTACTATTCGTGAGGCCCTACTACCTACCCCTTTTTTCTCACCTACCACCTGCTCATGCGTTAAATTAAATACGATTTACGAGCTCCCGGAGCTTTTTACATTTTTTTATTCACTCGGGTGAGAGAATCTTATATTATATTATGCTACTCAGTTAAAATATATTCTTCAATGCTTACTACTAAATATTCATTTTAATATGTCTAGACTATTTTTTAATTAACAATTTTTTGGATTCTTCAAAACAATTTATTATAAATTGGTAATTAATTAATTTTACTTAAAAATGAAATGAAACCTTATAAAATTATTTTTTAATCTAATTATTTAATAATGAACAATTATAAATTTTAATAATAATTATCGGATGAATAAAAATAAATTGTCTTAGAGGTAGGCCTTGATCCGTTGAACCATTCGTCGAACAAAGTCTTCAAGAACAGGCTGTCGAGATTTTCCCACGTCCATAACTTCCTCATGATTAGCTTCATCATGACAGTCATAATCAAAGACACAGAGATTTGTTATCAAGCTAAAGGCGAAGACTGTCAGGTTGCAGTGACGAGCTGCTATAACTTCATGAGCTGTTGACATTCCTGAAATAATTTTTTCACAATTATTATCACTAATAATGATAATTATAACAAAGAAAGAAGAAATAAATAAATAGACGTACCAACAGCATCAACTCCAATCATCCTCAGCATTTTAAGTTCAGCAACTGTTTCAAAACTAGGTCCCCCTAGGCAAGTATAAACTCCTCTGTGAACAATATCTGATAGTCCCATTTCTTCAGCAACTTCCTGTCCGACTTTGAGAAGCTCACGATCGTAAGCTTTATTCATCGGCGGAAACCGTGGCCCAAATCTCAAAACAAATAATTTATTTTTATTTAAAAAAAAAAAAAAAAAAAGACAATTTTTCTACACCCTTTTGGCATTAGTAACGCGATATCATGAAATAAGATTTTATAAAATAGCGATATGAAGAAGAAATAAGTCGAGTTCCTAGCGAAGGATAAATCGAATTTCCGGGAGTCCGCAAAGTAATTCCCAGTAGCGGGTGCGGCTGTTTTAGACACGTAACTAGATACAGACACAGATACAAATAAAGATATAGATATAAATGATAGCTTGATACTAAAGAGGATAGAGTAGAGATAGAAAATCGAGGATCTAGGATCTAGGATCTAGGATCTACGATCTACAATAGAAGCCCAGTGACTAGCCGGTGGTGTGTAGGTAAGACGGATTCCGAGAGACTAAAGTCCATTAATATCGAGACGAGTGGCCCAAAAGAACAACTAAACCGGTGATAACGAAAAAGAATGGAGACACCGCGCGGTCTAGTGATAGTAAATACTCTACTCTCTGTTCTCCAATAGAGTATAAAGTATAAAACACCAAAGCTACTACGACTAAATAAATAAAATCAAGTCTTTAAAGCTACTGCTGTTGTTGCTGATGATTATGATGAATAAGGTGGTAAAGTTAAAAAAATATTTAATAATTTAATAATACCTGTCGTCGTTGGGCCCTTGCAAGGGGTTGTTACCCGCGAATCCCATTATGTTGAGGTGATCTTGGACGAGCATTATATCTCCAACTTTGTAGTTGGGGTTCAATCCTCCGGCAGCGTTTGTTGCTATCAAATGTGTAACTCCAATCAGCTTCATTACTCTCACGGGCATTGCGCACTGAAATATACAATCAAAAATTATTATTATTGTTGTTGTTGTTGTTGTTGTTGTTATAGTAAAAAAAAAAAAATAATTTACCTTCCAGAGAGGATATCCCTCATAGTAATGAAATCTGCCTTGCATGCACATTATCGGAACATCCTGCAAATATCCAAAGACCATCTGGCCGACGTGGCCCTTGACCGTTGATTTGGGAAAGTGCGGGATATCCTCGTAGGGGAAGATCTGCTGCTGAGTCAATGATTCCGCGATCGAACCTGGACACAACTCACTATGCTCAGACTCGCCTGGTCACAAAAAGTACGAATTTTTTTTCCAAATATTTGTCATCAACTCCCAATTTTTTTTTATTTTATTATCTTTTTATTTTAATCCAAAACAATTTTATAATTTTGATTATTCATTTAACGATAAAGGGTCAAAAATTATTTATTTTTTTTCCTACAATTAATTGAGAAATTGGGAGTTTATTTATTATTTATATAAAAAAAAAAAATAAACTTAATACTTACTCATTCCAGAGCCGCAAATAATTCCTATTTTAGGTCGAATCGATGTTCGGTCCAAAAGATACCGCGCTGTATCTTGCAATACTTCAAATGAGTACCTGCAAAATAAAAAAGTTTTAATTTAATTTAAAAAACTTTTAATACTTTTAATAAAATAATTTAACGTCATACATTATGAAATTAATCTATACTTTGACATTTCTTATCAATTATCAATTATAAAAATAAGATGCAAAATAATTCCATTATTTTCATTAAATTAATATAAATTTATTATTATTATTAACAATAAAAACAATCTAATTCGTTTCGAAATAATTAAATCATTTATTATCGTTTAATTAATATCATGAAACATTTAGTTGGTCGGATATAATTAATAATAATAATAATGACTATCCAGAAGGCAATATATTAAGTGAACCGAGTAGAGACCGAGAGGCGGAACGTTGACATATTAAATATATATGACAATCAAATATCTTCG
Source organism: Cotesia congregata (assembly GCA_905319865.3). Classification (NCBI taxonomy): domain Eukaryota; kingdom Metazoa; phylum Arthropoda; class Insecta; order Hymenoptera; family Braconidae; genus Cotesia; species Cotesia congregata. Next base: position 208,406 of record CAJNRD030001123.1, on the reverse strand, counting down.
GGTTTTAATGCCTGCTGCCTGAGTATTAAGTTTTGGGTTATATTAGTACATATATAATGTATGTATATAGTTAGACATATAACAGCCATGACATCAGTATCAGCATCAGTGAATCTGGATTTAGATTCTGTATCGGTGCAGTCTCTCCTTCTTTCCCCTTCGGTGCAATGTGATATTATATATTATAGATAAAAGGGGATGGAGGAGAAGGTGTAAGACATAAGACACAGGAGACGATAGAAAGCATCCAGGCATTACATATATATCACTGCTTCCACAAGTTACTCCGGAGATCTTAACTGGGATTCGAGGCATAAGTAAATGTCTCCATGCGCATCCATATACTCTGCAATCTGTATACGGGGGGTGATTCTCCAATAGGGGTAGTTACTCGAGCATAAATACACATCGACACTGGTTATATTGCTCTTTACAGACCCGACACTCAGCAACACTGATATTCTATGCACTCTACGCAGCGTAACTTGTGCTTTAACGCTACTTGATACTGTCATATTAACTTTATCACTTTTACGCTACTTTTATCTTCATTTCGTTTATTATCTATATTATTAAGAGAATAAGAAAAATTTTGTGAAAATGCCCTATCTCTAGATACATAATTAAAAAATAACCTTGTATTCTCGTGAACTATTGACATTTTTAAAGATATAAGCTCATCCCGACATTACACTCATTAAGACCTTTCATTGTTATATATATATATATATGTATATATGAAAAATATATCAAAAATGCATGTGGGTACTCAAATGAAAGCTCTTGATAAGTGTAACATCAAGATGAGCTTATATCTTTAAATCCGTCAATATTTAAGAAAGTACAGTGCAATTTAACAAAAGTCATTATTTAATAAAGCAAAATTTTATTTATTTATAGTTCACAAGTCATGGCAGTCACATAATGACTACAAGGTTGCTAGTTAATATTATTATTAATAAAAAAAAATAAAAATTTATCTATTTAAAAAAATAATAAAAGGCGAATAGAACAAAATAGCGGATTGTAATTATTAAAAATCGATATAATAAATGATAAAATTGAAGTTTACAGTCAATGAGTTAATATGGTTAATTTATTAGCCTACAGGGAGATAAAATAATCGATGTGGAAATACATATATATATATATATATCTATAAAATATAGTATGTAGCTATTGTACGAACATGGATAAAGAGCCATTAATTATTTAGCGTCCTCGGTACAAAAGCTCAATAGTAAAAGTCGTTATTAATTCGATGAGGGACGTGTGCTGTTGTGTGCTGTTGTGTACTTCACTCTGCGGATAGTAAAGGTGAAAAGAGTTCCAAGCTCTTCTGTTAAATTCAAACAGCTTTTCATGCTTCTGTACTCTCTATCATATACAATATATATATATATATATATGTGCATTAATGAATCAACCGAACAGAGACGATAAATGATAGCGTGAAAGGTGAACTTAACTCCACATCTGAGAACTGAGAACTCAGAACAGAGAATAGAATGAGGGTTTTGACGATGCGAGCTCGCTTACACTTTAGTTGTTTTGTCGTTAAAACTTTTTGCAGGGTTTTAATATTTATCATAAAATACGTTCGAGGATTCCCCTATAAACTTTCTATATTTATATAGCTAGACTTCATCTAAAGTTTTAAACACTCCATAACTGTAAACTGTAATAATCTACAACTAATTTTGATAACATATATGTTCACCATATTATATTCCAAGTTGTTATCATTGTATCAACAGTTTACTAACTAAAGATTCAAACATGTGGTTTGGATATTAATTTTTAGATATTGATGATTCTATTAATTTGTCAGCGGAATAACAATGCTGGTGCTGGGGGTAATAGGTTCAGATCGCGCAATAATAATTCGGGTTAATAGTTTATCAGGAAATAGTTTATCTCGCGGGTGGGTTTATTTTATGTGGGCATTATATTTAACGCATCAGTTGACTGCTTTTCCAATTAATCATTTCTAAAAGTTTCAACAATTTTTTTTATTTGTTTTTCAAATTTATATTACATGTAATAGTTAAATTTATTACCGCAATATTAGTTTATCAAAACAATATTAAAAAAAAAAAATTATCCCAAATCAAATGGTTGTAATTTACATAATTTTCCTTGAAAAATGTAAATAACCTTTACAGCGAAGAAGAAATAAATAAATATAATTTCCTGTTCAAATAATTGCCATCAACTCCAAACGAATTTCAACCAACCACATTATACTTATTATTATTAATATCAAGTCCATTGACCGTCTTCAATACAGCTTTTCATCAAGCAAACTGCCATTAAAACCTCAATAATGAATTAAAAAAATAAATAAAACTTACGTTGAATGAGGAACATGTTTGACAACTGCATTGAGAAACTCGTTTTCATTGGATTTATCATCCACACCATTTCCATTCGTAGTGTCCAAGAAAGGCATTGTTTTCCCAGTAAAGTCACTTGTTACTCAAATCACTTTTTCTTTTTTATTATTAATTATAATTAATATTGAAAATAACAAAGTCTGAGTATTGGTCTAAAAAAAATAAATATTTACCGTGGATGGTTAAAAATAAAAATAAACAGAGATAATTACAAGTGTCCGTAGCGAATGCTCGCGGAGGAATGTCACAGTCAGCCACGACGAGCTGCTTTATAAGTGTATTAAGAAGTAACTAATATAATCCATCAGAAGTATATATCATGTGAAAATGAAAGAGGCGATTGGAGTGGTGGCAAGTTTTTAAGTTTAGAAAAATTTTATAACTACTCAAGTAGTTTCAGGGTGTAGTACCACGATAACCCGGTGCAGATATTTAAATGCTCTAATTGCTCGGCGAGGCCATTTCTCCCTCTTTCTTTATATTTCTTATATTATAATACATGTCTTCAGCCAACTCAACCGGTTGATATCTGCTAACACGCACGTTAATTTTTCACCTGCTGCTGCTGCTGCTGCTGCTGCTACTGTTGGAATTTAGAAAGGTTTAAGTTCAATATTTCATTTTCATTTTCATTTTCATTAGATTGTTTGTTTTAATTATTTCGATTCTCTATTTTATTTTATTTTTTTATCCATCTGTCAAATTCAAAAAACAATTAATAAAATTGACGGATACCTGATTTTGATACCTGATCAATGATCATCAATTATTGGAATGAAATGACGAGAGTAATAAATTAGGAAATAATTATCAATTAGTTAATGACAATGATAAGAGATTGATTAATATATAATACAGAGTATGAATATTATATTATACGTATGGTATAGAGGTGGAGAAAGATTACAGATGATACATATTGAATGTTACATCACACTTGAGCTGCCAGTTAGAATGATTAATACACTATTTTGTATATAAATTAGTTCGATGGTGTGATATCTCTTTTTTCCACGCTCCTATCCAGTCCCTTTACTTTCTACATTCTATTCAAAATTTAATCAATCATTCTGGAGTCATACCGCTTTATTATCATCAGTTATTTATGCAACACACACACACGATTTTTTTAGTTATCTCTTACTGTTTATTTTTAATATTATTCAACTTGATTATTTTTATGAGAACAATAATCGACTTGACTTCATATCTATTGACGTCAATTCATTTTTATTAATGATTGTATGGATAAATAGGATTAATATCACGACATAAAGAGTATATATTACTTTTTAAAATTTTACTTGATATTTTATCATCCAAGTTAAAAATTAATTTTTTTTTTTTTTCATTGATTATTTGAAGAAAGTAATGATAAAATAGAGAAAATGTATTACAGTTTGTAACTAAACTTACTATTTCATAATTTAAAATAAAAATTTACTTTTTAAAAAAGTCTTGACATTCAAAATAAATTTTTGAATTATATTCCAATAATTACGTTTAAAATGTTTGGAAAAATTTTTTTTAAAAATAAATAAATAAGTATTATTACTGATTGACACTTATAAATGATTTCCGATGAAAATATAATATTTTACAGACCCCCAGGGATTCTTGACAAGTATCACTTGACCTCAGATCACGATATCAGAAGCAAACAACCACTCGAAACATAATAAAATATAGTGCCATACTACAACAAACGATCGATGATCATGAAAATTCTCGACATTGATTTTATTTCTAGTTATTTCCCTATATTCTTTATATAATTAATGTATTTTAATTATAAATTATTTGAAATAACCGCAATAACAACAACAACAATGATCATTAAAACAACAAGTTTAATTCAATAAATTGAATTGTCAAATCCACAAAATTTATTAATTAATATCGGTGTTATGTTTATCATTAATTAACTGTCGACCTCACACGGGCGAGCTCTCCAAAAATTCCAATTCAATTTATATTTAATTATCCGCACATAAATATATCAAATTTATCGGCATCGCTGTTATAATTATAATAATAATAATAATAATAATTATTATTATTAATATAGTTATTTGATTTGAATAACAATTATAATGTAGTTATGTGTTATGTGTACATATACATTCCTGTTTATATTTATATTAAGTGGGATGATGATGATGATGATGATGATGATCGGTATAATCGCCGTCATATATAAATTATAATATCTGTAATCGTATAAAAAGATTGACCCCAAAACTAATAATCAGCTTATCTACAGCCGATTAAAACACTTATGGCATTAATATTTAGCCGATTATTTACGTTAATCAGTAATACCAGCAGCAAAATAACATTATTATTATTAATTCTATCACAATATTATTTCACAATAATATTTATTATTTATTTTGCTGTTTTACTGTCGCTCTGTTGATGTTTATATATATATATTTTATCTATCTATTAATTTTTTTTTAATTATTTTCACAAGTGTGATTTCTTTTTTACAGTTTTTACTTTTTTTTTTTTACTAAAAAAATATGCAGAGTAAGGAAATTTTCATTCTATTCCATTGATATTAATTAAAAAAAATTTTTTTTTTATTTACCTAACTAACATTAATATCCTCGTTAATTTTTCATTCTTTATCACCGCAATCATTAAATTAAATAGTTTATTATTGAAAATTATTACAAGTATGACTGATTGAAAATAAATAAAGTAATAAACCCAATTACAAAAAATCCACTCACTCAGTATTAACATACTCTCGCATATTGCAATAATAATTACAGTGGCTTTCAATTAATAAAATGTCTGAACAATTAAAAAATCTATCAGTATTTAAATCCGCGCGTTAAATGAGTAATTAATTACAGAGCAAGGTTAATAATTATAATATGATATAATGAATAATGAATACAAACTATTGCTAATGATAAACGACTAACGAGAATTTCCTAATGAGGACAAACTGGAATAACAGGTAATTAATAAGGTATAAGGTAGATAATATGAATAACAAGGGTATATAATATTTAAGATAATACTTGAAACCAATCCAGTCACCTCCATATGGTGCATGTATTATCCTTACTTGCGGTGACTATCGTGTCACCATTATACGAGAATGCACAGCTGAAGACTTCATCTGTGTGTCCAGCTAAACTTTGCATACACCGGCCAGTTTCTGCTGACCATAATCGTGCTGTTTTGTCAAGCGAACAAGTCAATATACTGCCGCCGTTAGGGCTAAAACAAACTATTATTTGCTTGTGTAATTAATTTACTTCATTAAAAGAGTTATTTTCTTGTTTAAATTCAATTTAATTATTTAATAAATTAATAAAAACCCTTGGAAACTTCTTCGCGGTGTCCTTCGAGCACAACAACCTTCCGAAAATCTCCAGTTATGTCCCAAAGTCGCGCTGTAGCGTCACAACTAGCGGTTGCTAGTTTACTGGCCTGGTTATTTAGCGCCAAATCGAGGACCTCATCTTCATGACCAGTTAGAGTTCCAAGACAGGAACACATTCTTACGTCCCAGACTTTAGCAGTATTGTCTAGTGAGGATGACGCTATTAGTCGGCAGTCAAAACTGTACAGGCAGTTTGATATTTTCCCGTTATGACCTACCAGGGTTGTAATTTTTCTAAAATAAATAATGATAATAATAATAAATTCTTTTAGCAAATATTATTTTTATTAAATAAATTACTTGAATATCCTGGTGTCCCAAATATTGATAGTGTTATCAAATGAACCAGTAATTATCTGATTACCATCATTGTTGTAGTGTAAAGAAATAATTTCACCAAAATGGCCCTTCAATGTTCCGACTTGTTGTCCTAAAAATATAATTATTGTATTTATTGTTTCAAATTTTCAATTTATTAATTGTACCTGTGTCAATTTGAAAAATTTTGGAAGTAGTATCCATAGAACCAGTGGCGATTCTCAACTGACTGGGTGAAAATTTAACAGCAACAACTTCTGCGTCATGGCCCCAAAATTTGTGAAAACAGTGGCCAGTTTTTGAACACCAGAGGTTCGCAGTTTTGTCAAACGATCCGGTCAATATTTTGTCGCTAATTTGAATGATCATAGAGCGATCATGAATCATCAATCATTTATGGATTATTGATTATTGATTTTATCGTTTATCGTCATATGATTTAGTAACTCACGAAGTCGGGTTGTTGAAGGACATGGCATAGACTACATTCTTATGGCCTTCGAGAGTAAGAAGCTCCTTTCCACTGTCAATGTCCCAAACTTTACAAGTTCGGTCATAGCTGCCCGTCAGGCATCTATCAATTGTCAAAATCAATAATTTTATAATTAAATAAACTAGTAAATTTTTTTTTTAATTGTTTAAAATACCTTTTACCTAATTTATCAAATGCAATATTAGTCAGCGGCAACAAATGGGTCTTGAGTGTCTTGTACTTGTAATAATGCTTGACGCTGTCGTCACAAACTTTTGATTGGAGTTTCAATAATGTCTCCTCTAATTGTTCCATTACACTGTCCGTTATTATCGGCTCGTTATTTTTTATCCTCAATGCCAGCGCTTTTATGTCAGTCCTAAAATTTGACTTTGATTTTAATTGGGAAATTCAATCACATACCACATATACTATATATCTCCACAACTAGTTCATTATTTCAAAAATAATTACTTGGCGTCAAGATCAAGCAAGTCGATCATTTTCGTCTTCACCTCTCCACTTTGAATGTACTCCAGTGCAATTCCTTTAATTTAAATAAAAAATTTAAGCGTTTTAATTTTCTAAATAAATGAAATGAATTGTTATATATATACCTGGCGGAAAGTAACGCAGCAAAAACTTGAGAAGTCTCATTGTTAATTCACTTGACGAAAAAATGCGAAACACGAAACCGTAAACGGAGTATTGCTTCCTTTGTCTAGATAAATTTTTTATATATGTATATAAATAGATAAATGTTGGTAAGCTTTTAAATTGATTACACGGATTCCATTTTATAGTCCACCTCGCATTTTCCTTAACAAATTACTGGAGCGATAATGGATTTTTTTTTCGTAAATGCAAACAAATTTAATACTTTGCTTTGATTTTAACAATTTCTTCCTTATAATAGCTACGCAATAATTAATTTAAAAATTAGTTTTATTTTAATATCCTCTTTTTATCGAGCACAAATTATTACTGAACTTGGTACTAAATTCGGTAAACATATTATCGACTTTATTGCTAGTCGCTGTTTGGTCGATATTTACTTAAGAGTTTTATTTTAAGATTTAAAAATAAAATACTGTTAATAGAGGTAATTTTTTTATTTTTTTACGATTATGTCTTCCTTTTAACATGTTTTTTTTTTTTTTTTTTTTTTTTAAATTATATAGCAAGAGAAAATCAGCTGGTATATATTTTAATAAAATGGGCCAGCCGTCAAATAAAAAACAAAATTAATGGCTACTTTGTTTTCAAATAATTAAAAAAAAAAATTTATCGCTAATTCTAACTGCAAAATAATTGTTTAAATACAACAATTTTCTTTCTTTCAAATAAATTACATAAACTATAGTGTTATTATACAGACATAAAATACTTTTTTAATTATCCATTTATGTAATTTTAATCTGCAATTATATAAACTCTGTAAGTAGAGTAATTAAATATTAAATAACTGTTTATGCATAATTTTATTATTATAATTATGTTAATTTTGTATCAACAATGGATTAAGAAGCGCTAACATTTTATAAAAAAAAACACTAATTATCAGTCGAGTAAGAAGAAATAGAAGAACAGAAGAAATCCGGTAGATGGTGCCAACGTGTTACTACAGGTCGCTGTTAGTATAGTAAAAATTTCATTCATAATCAGCTGTTGCGACACGGTAACTATAAAAATAGTCAATCTAAGTAATAAACATTGTAATTACAAATGTCATTTGACGTTTCCATGGTAACGTTCTAATAAGAAATTTACTTTTTTAATTATCAAGTGGATACATATCTTCAAAAATGTCAGATACTACGGAAAGATGTATTTTTGAAGCGGAATGGTTTGATAATACCGCTGGATTACTTAAAAAATTTTATTTGTACTTTTTTCCTGGTGATAATACTATTGAATTGGTAAGAAATTTTTATTTTTTATTATTTGTAATTTTAAAAAATTCTTTCAAGTGTTTATTGTTATTTTTTTAGTTTGACATAAAAAATAAGAAAACTTTTCTTCGGAGGACAAAATGCCAAGGCGTAAGTTTCAAAAATTTATTCATCGGCTCAGTTGTCACGATATTTTCTCGACCGATGAAGATAATTGATATTGCGGATGAAGCAACTAGAAGCCGATTGAGTAAAACAATGCAAAAGTAATATATATTTTTTTACTATACTTGTTACTTTATAGCTTTTTTAATTTTTAATAGTAGAAAAAAAAATTTAATTACTTCATCAATTTTAACACTTAAAAATAAATCGAGGTTGCAACCTAATTTTTTAAATTATAATAACAAATATTTAATAATTTAATAATTTGTATGTATTAAATAATCAATTGTGTCATCATTAAAAATAGAACTGGAAAAAACTTATAATAAATAATATAACTAAATTTCAACACTTGATTTCTTTTTAAATTAAAAATTTATCACTATTTAATTTTTAAAAAATTGAATAAATTTAATATAAATTTTTTATATTGAAGGACATTTGGTTTACTAAGACCTGAACTTCTGAATAATCTGGGAGAAATATTGAGACTAATAACCGCTCATGATCTTCACATCGCAAACATTAAAATGTGTAGATTGGAAGAGTGCGACGTTGAAAAAATCAATAAAAACCCGTAAGATATTATTGACATTGCTAAATAATTATTATTAAATTTAATTATGATTTGTAATTATTTTTGAATGTTCTTTAGACGCATGAAATGTTATTTAGCTTCAAAACCAGTCGTAATATTAATGTTAATAGGTGACAATGCCATAAACCGCTGGAACGAATTAATTTGTTTGAGTGATAACACTTCGGGAAAGCCAGTGTCATTGCGTGAGCGTTTTGCTAAAGACTCCAAGGATGATTTGTTTTATGGGTCACCGAATATTGATGTTGCTGAACAGGTACTTAACTTTTTTACCTTCATTCCATTCCTTCTATAATATTCTTCGCTTCGCTCAATTATTTGTCCTTGGCTATTTTCAACAATAACAAATTTATCTATACGAATAAATAAAATTAATCATCGGATTTTTAATTAGGAACTTAATTATTTCTTCCCAAATTCAAAACTAAAAAAACACAAATTTCAAAACACGGCGACCACTAAAAATTGTACTTGTTGTATAATAAAACCTCATGCGATACAACAAGATTTAATCGGTAAGTAAATAAAATCATTGATTACAAATCAATAATAATAATAATAATAATAAATAAATGAATCTTTTAAAAGGAAACATTATAGAAGATATTCAAAAATCCGGTTACACAATATCCGCGCTCCAGCAATTCAATATTGATTCGATAATCGCTGAAGAGTTCCTCGAAGTGTACAAAGGCGTGCTGGCAGACCACGGGGTATGTTAAAAAAATTTTTCTAAATAAAAATATTTTCGTAAATTATAAAAATGACAAGCACAAGTACTAGCAATATTTCCAAATAATATTTTTATTAACATTAATGCAGTAATAAGACAATTGGAATAATTATTCAATGAAGCCAAGGCCCGTAATCCACTTATTTAATTTAAAAAAGTGAAACTCTGTCGCTGAAAAAGTTTTTAAAAGTGACTAATTTCAAAAATTTATTTTTGTAACAGGCTATGGTGGCGGAGTTCCAGTCCGGGCCTTGCGTGGCCATGGAAATAACTCACAAGGATCCCAAGATAAATGTTCCAGTGGAGTTTAGAAAATTTTGTGGTCCAATGGATCCGGTATTGTTTTTTTTTTTTTTTTATTTTTTTATTTTATTCCGGTCAGATTGTTACTTGATATTTATTAAATGTCTACAGGAAATTGGGAAACAAGTGAGGCCAAATACTCTGAGAGCCAAGTACGGGAAAACTAAAATTCAAAATGCTGTTCATTGCTCGGATTTACCAGAAGATGGTTTGCTTGAGGTAATTATTATTAATTTATTAATTTAACTGATAAAATTGTATTAATTCATTTTACAGGTAGAGTATTTCTTCCGTATCCTGGATGGTTAGAATTTACACGGTTAATAAAAACATATCAATGAAGTGTTTGATTAAATAATACTTTTTGTAATTTTATAAATAAGCAAATAAATAAATACGGATGGATTAATGGTGAGCAATAAATAAAATTTTAATGTCTGATAAGGTATAATGTTCTCATAAGTTACAGTTAATAATCAAGATCAGCTCGGCAGTATAATTGCTATTGAAAAAAAAATGTATCGTAACAATTGCTCTGATCGTAATACTAAGAGGAAAAAAAAAAAAAAAAAAAAACAAAACCGTAATGTATGTTTATTATTGCATAAGAACGTAAAAAAATTTATGATAGTTGTGGTATTTCGCACATTCCGCAGATGACAAAATAAATATGTGAAAAATTTTTTATAAATTATTACATATTTTGTTATGATTCAGTTTTTATTTATTTTCGTTGAATTAGTTTTTGTTAAATAAATATTTGTAAGTTTTAGCTTTAAATTAATAAGAAAAATTTAATTAAATTTAAAAAAAAAAATTAATTAAGATATCAAAACTCATCTTGACTTGAGCAATTAACAATAAATTAATTACTCTTTAGATAAATCCAAGACAGAAAAAAAAAAAAAAAAAAAAAAAAAAAAAAAAAAAACAATACTGAATGAGTAATTAAATGTAGTTGATATACGAAACCAGGATTTAATTTTATTACAGGGTCATCTGATGAAAAATCGAACACAATCGTTAATACAAAGAGCAATCAGTTTACAATACCAAATAAAAATACTAGTAATATAATAATAGTAACAACAAAAAAGATATACTGGCAAAGTAGCATCAGTGAATTCTCATTGGCTTATTAGGAAATTAACTTCCGTTCTTGTCGTCGACACGGTGGATCGGCAATATTAAGAGCCAGTTCCAAGTATGACATCGACTCGCGTACTTCGCGCTTGCACTCTCATTTTCTCCCAGTCATTCATTACCGACAAGTCCTCCCACTTATTTCTTCTCGAGCTTCAACCATTCAATTTTTGAAAATCAAAAAACAAGTCAATCAATCGACGATCGCAAGAGGTGTTATAATTCAATATAAATACTAATAAAATATTTTTTTAATCAACACATTATGCAACAGTGTTAGATTTAAACAAAGTGGAGATTCATGAAGGCCGTGAAGTGATTTATATAATAATTTTATCATTTTTATAATGACTTAATCAGAGGAAAATTTTTTTCCAAAAATACAAACGTTGATTTGTTTTTTTTTTTTTTTTTTTTTGTTGAATAAATTTGTTAAAAAATAAAAATGCTGCTGATTGGAAGCTTCTTTCGGCGAATCACCAAGGACTTACGTCAAAAAGAATTACTACCATTGAAACTTATATTTTTTGTCCAAGCGTCAAGTAAGTTATTGCTAATTATTCTTTTGAATATGTTAAAAAATAGTTAAGTTAATTAAAATTAAAATAACAAAACAAAAAAATTTGTTTATAATCAGCGTTGTACGTGCTCTATCCTTATCTGACGATACACATGAGAGAACTCGGAATAAATGTCGAAGAAACGGCAATTATGAGCGCGGTAACTCCGTTCATAGCAATTGTGATGCCACCGGTCGCTGGAGTCGTCGCAGATCGAATAGGAAATTTCAAGGTAAAAGATGGAAACTCATAAAAGAGATTACAAAAAAAAAAATAATAGAGTGAAGAAATAAAAGAAAAAAAAATTGCTTAGATAATGCTGTCGTTCTTCTCGTCACTGGGAGGCGCAGCCGCGCTTCTGCTGCTGCTAGTTCCAATCGGGAGAGTCACTGTTAAGTATCCAGACCAACTAGTAATGGATTTAGGCTGCTCTAGAAATGATAGTAATATAATAATTACGATTAATCAAATGAATCATCATTGTGATAATCGTGTTAATCCTGATATAATGGCGAGAGTACAGAGCTGCGGTTACATTTGCCACGTTGACTTGCACAATCAGACTCATCTTGACAATATTTTGACGGCTAAGGCTTATTCCGTCGAGTTCTTCTACGACCACTACAATAACGAGACCTCCTCTCACCGCGTTCAATATAAAAGGCCTTTCAATGATTACAATCAGGTAAAATTACCACAACGATTACTAGAATATTATTCTTTTTCAGAACTTTCCAAATATTTATTCAGCTTTAATATTTTTTATTATCACAATATTTATAAGAAGATAACGTTATTTTTATTCATTTAATTAAATATATATTTCTTAAGCAATTTTTGTTTGTTTAAAATGAATAAAATTTTTGGGTAATTAAGATTTAATTACCTTAAACTTGAGGTCAAGTTCATTTAAATCGATATGAGATATAAAAAATTAAGATTGTTTTTGATAATTATTGATTTTATTAATAAACTAGGAAAAAGTATTAAATTTTGAACGAAGAAAATAATTGTTATAAAAAAAAAAAAAAACAACAATTTTCTTGATTCGTTTTTTTATTTGAAAAAACTATGACCTCTAATTTTCATTAAGATTTTTTAATGCTGATAAAATTTCTACATTGTAGGCAATTTTAGTATCCAATTTCGCAAATTATACTTAATTAAACTCAAATGATAATAAACCGGTATAATTTCTAAAAGAGGATTTTCCGGTTTTAGTTAAATTAACAAACAAACTTCATTTCTTTAACACTTATTAAAATTTGTTTAATTACAAATAAAAAATTTTGAACTTTTTAATCAAAATAATTTCCTTGGTTCAAAATTTTTTCTCTTAATTTAATTTAGATAAATTTGTTGAAATTAAAATATAATTATGAATAATAAATAAATTATTTTAAAGACTGAAATGACACGAAGTGAAATAATGGAACACCGTACATTTAAAAACAATGAGTTTTACAACTCTTGCATACGGCAATTATCACGTAGCACGGTATTCTTTCCCACGGATAATCATTTGGAATTCACCTGTCGCACTTCAAACCACCTAGAAACAGAAACAAACACCACTACTGACAGAACTGTCTGCAACTTTAAGCAATCTCCCACGGAAATATCTCCAGTAAGTGGACGGTCAAAATAAAGATTGATAGCCAAAATTAATTAGGCTCTTTTTTTAGGACCCCCATGACCGAGGCTTTACCGGGAAAGCCCGAGTACTCGCGGATTCTGATTTGGACGTTCTGGAGAAAAGAAAGAGGCTGATTTTGGAGAAATTGAGCAGCGGCTCGGAATGGAATCTCGCTAAATGCGAATCTGCTAATCGGCCTTACAGGGTTTCTGCCCAGGTGTTTGTCGACGGGGATCCTAATTTTCATAATAATTTGCATTTCAAAGGGTGCAGCGAACGGTGCATTGTTACCGCGCCGAGAAAGGATATTTGCTCTAACAAAGACACTGTTATTGAGTACAATGTTCAATTGACGTTTTGGTTCTATTTGGCAATTCGTGTCTTTATAAGTAAGTTTTTTTTTTTCTGTTTGTAATTTTTGTATTTCATAGCTTAAATTAATTTTTGAGCAATTATATTTCTTCAGAAGTTAATACTGCTTAGTAAAAAAAAAAATATAAATTCAAAATTAACTAAAATTATCACAGATGTTTAATTATTATTTCGTGAATTTTATGATCTCTAAAAACAAATTATTGTCGTGATAATTTATTTAAAAGCATAAATCTCATAATTCATAATAATACAATCGTTGTTTTAATATATTTTTTTTTCGTAATATTTACTAAACATGTGTTAATTCATACAAAAGTTCCAGATAAATACATTTAGTGATTAGAGAGAATGCAAATTAATTTTATGTTGTCATAAAACTTAATATTTATGTTCAAAATTGCTATAAAAATCTTATTAAAAATAATTAAATAATTTGCGTTACTGATAAAAAAAAAAAAAAATTTTTTATGCTCTTTTGGCATTAGTGACACGAATTAAATAAAAATAATAACCAAAAATTGGTAATTTGGGCGGGATTTTACATTAGCAGATAAATAAATCTTATTCGCTCATTAAACCCGCAGGTATAATCGGCGGTACAGCATTTGCGATGTTCGAAGGTGCAGTTATCGCAATATTACGTGAGCAAAATGCTGATTATGGGCTGCAAAGAATTTATGGGAGTATTGGAGGCATGATATCATCACCATTATCAGGAATGCTAATTGACTATGCCAGCTCCGGCAAAGAATACACCGACTTTAGGTAAAAATCTCTCCTAAAATATCAAAAGTTGTCAATTTTAAATTTTCTACTTGTATTTTTTCTTACAGACCGGCGTTTTATCTCTACGCGGGTCTCAAAGTGATAACGGGTGGGCTGATGCTCGCCATTAACCTCGAATTCAAGTCACCGGCCCACAATGTTTTGAGCGACGTCATCACTGTGCTAAAAAACGTCGAGATAGTAGCTCTTTTGCTGGCCTGCTTCATGCTAGGTTTGTCAATTATTTATTATAAATTATAATCAATATTAAATATAAAGGTATTGATTTCTCCATCATCAAAATCCATCGTCTATCATATCATTGAATTGTGACGTAAACGGATGTGTCAATAACACCGCGTTCAAATGCTGTAACGTCCGTACAAAATAATAATCCTTCTTGAAGGTCGTGTGTATATAATGACCTCCGAAATTACTCATTTTGCTCATTCTTTATCCTTCATTGTTTGTTATTTGCTTTTTTAATCAAATAGATGATGGTTAGTAATAAAAACTATTATTATTATGCATAAATCAATGCGGTATCTTGAATTGTGTGTAAATATTTTGACAATTGTTGTTCACGCGTGCGAGCGATTTACTTTATTTGACTTGTTTGGTATTTGTTTTTAATATTGTGGTTTAAAGATGATGATAATAAAAAATATAATATTTGAAAATTATTGTTAAAATAATTTTATTTTCAAAAAGAAAGAAAATTTATCCAGCAGGAAGAAATGAAATAAAAATAAATAAGAATGATATTTTTTTTTTTTAGGAACGGCATGGGGTTACGTAGAGTCCTTCCTCTTCTGGTTTCTCCAAGATCTAGGAGGCTCAAGGTCACTGATGGGCATCACAATAACTGTTGGAGGAATAGCCGGGATTCCGCTGCTAGTTTTATCAGGCCCGATTATCGAAAGAATTGGTCACGCAAATGTATTGTTCATCGGTTTTATTTTCCATGCAATTCGCTTACTCGGTAATTTATTATTATTATTATTATTTTATTATGACATAACTTTTGTGCATTCCTGTATGATTACAAGTGTCACAGCCAAGGCTAATTATAATTATTATTATTATAAATTGCAATCATTTTTTAAATTTAAATTATTTAATAATAACATGAGAAAAGATTTTAAAATATTTTTTAAAATTATCAGGTTACTCATTGATTTGGAACCCTTGGCACAGTTTGATTTTTGAAGCGCTGGAATCAGTAACAACATCTCTAAGTTTCACCGCGGTTGTTACGTACGCGGCCAAACTGTCAACGACAACAACCGACTCATCAATCCAAGGTCTACTTGGCGGGCTTTATTACGGCGTCGGTAAGTCTATCATTTGTAATTTTAATCTGAAGATAGTTTATTAATAATTAAAAAAAAAAAATTTCAGGAAAAGGCGCGGGCAGTCTAATGGGTGGCTTTATAATGAAAGCGGTAGGAACACGTCCAACTTATCAAATTTTCGCGGTGGTATCATTAGTAAGCGGGCTGATATATTTCATCTTCAATATGTGTTATCTTCGCAAGCGGCCGCAAGTCGAGGGTAACGACATCGTCAAGAAAGACCCAAAAAAGTCCATCGAAAATGGGCTGGCCGTTACAGAAAAGGGAAAAAATGACAACATCAATATCAAGTACTCAAAAAACAAGGCCAGCGAAAACGGAGGCTTCAACAAGGAAGAAATAAATTTAAATTTAAATAGTAATTCTAATTCTAATTCAAAGGCGATTGACTCTAAGAATCAGAATCAGAATCAGAATCAGAATCAGAATCAGAATCAGAATCAGAATCAGAATCAGAATCAGAATAAGAATAAGAAGAAGAATAAGAATAAGGCTGCCGAAGCGAGAGAAGCGCAGCAAAACGTCGACATTATCAAGCCCCTGCCGGAAGAGAAGCCTAAGATTAAGAAGAAGAACAAGCCGATGAATAACAATGAGATTAATCTGAATAAGATTGCTACTGAAGAGGGATTAACGAATCCCGGGTTCGAGAATGATTATTGCGGTGATAACAGTCAGTGCAGTGTTACTGTCGAAAAAGTACCGGAAGAAGAAAACAAATGAAGAAATATTGTACAATAAAAATTTTGAATTGTTACGCTGATTTGTGATTGTAAGTCGCTTGCTTGCTACCACCTTAGATCGGAATTACTTGTATGAGAATGTGTGAGAATGTAAGAATGTGTGAATGTATGTATGAGTGTGTGTGTGTGTGCTGAAATAGACGACGTTGAGGTTGTTAGAGCTAGGCGTCTTGCAAAGGCTGATGAGACTATTACGATACAATTTTCTCATCGTGGTGGATGATATTGGTACTTCCGGATGATACTCAATATACGTGACATGCAACCAGATATAATATGTTTTATAGTTTATGTTTTATGTTATATATGTGATAAAGTGATAAGTTAGTCAACTCTGAGAGGCTCAGTATTGTAAAATCAAAGATCGTTATTATTATTATTATTATTATTATTATTATTATTGACCCAAGATTATGACTATGTTCAATCATTTATTGTTTTAATTCATTTATTATTGTATATATGTATTATTATTATATAAAGGTTGTTGTTTTATTGAATAAATATGGTTAAATTGTTTGTAAATTTTCATTTTTCGTTTTAATTTATAAAAAAATTAATTTAAATTAATTAGTTTTAAAGATGTCGTGTAGTAAAAACCTAAAATGGCACAAATCCCGAGTTAAATAAATGTGTCTCTGAAAAATGAATACACTATTATGATAACGGTTAAAGTTTACCGACAAAATTAGACTGTCTTTGTTTATGATTACGAGTATTTAGCGCATTTAATATTGCACATATAAAACTCGGTACAGTTACAAGCTGCGAGTCTATATAGGGAAGCTAAGTATCCATAAAGGAGTCACAGAACCTCCATTAGGATGGTGAACTTGCTGCTGCTTAGTTTGGCCACCCTGGCGTCGGCGTACGCGTCGGTGATTCCCGAAATCTCCGGATACTCGAGAGTTTCGACCAACGGCGCTAGTAGCGCCAGTGAGCCGCGAAGTTTAAACCCCTCGCCGGTCTACCATCCCGCAAAGCATCTCAAAGTTTACGACGGCGAAGTTGTCGATTATTCACACAAGTGAGACTAATTACAATAATAATAATAATAATAAATATAATTTATTTTTTTATTATCATTACTTAATTATTTATGACAGATACTCGACTTTGGACAAGGAGATGGTTGCGAAATTAGACGGCAAAACGCGTCAAAAACAAGCTGAGGACAGATTCGTTCCTTCGGCGGTAAGACTGCAGAGCCCGTCGGGCAGTCCAGGGTCGTCGAGCTCTTTGGCCTCTCAATCATCAGTCTCAGGTTCATCACCCTCTATTTCTTCCGGTGGTTACGCCACGTTACCTCAAAGCTATTCTTCAAACACTTATCAGTTTCCAGACGATGATAAATCGCCGAAAAATAATAATAATAATAAATTTAAAATAGCAAACAGCAATGGGAATAATAATGATCACGATAATTTGCCCTCTATTACTGCTGATGGATTCTCTATAGCCGGAAATTCTTATTCAAAGGTAATATAGATCTTATAATTATATTGCTCTGTCGTGGATATCTTTTTTTATTTGTTATTTTTTACGTTTTATTGCTGTGAATTCATTAGTTTTTATTTCTTAATTTTGTTTTTTTTTTTTTTTTTTTTTTAGTTCGCGGGATACTTCTTTAAATTCTTTTAATTGAGTCATTTAACTTGAAAATATCGTATTTAATTATCGTAAAAATAAAAATTTTAATTTAAAATTTTTGAAAATAATTCCGATTATTATTCAAATTTTCCAGATACCAGATTCATATGAATTACAACCTGACAAAGTAAAAAACTATCCAAGTTATCTGGATAAATTCCCGTCAAAACCTAGCTATCAACCAGCGCCATTGTACATAGATCCTGACGACCCATACTTACCTAATGATAATGATAATGACAACAACAACAACAACGATAATAACCATAACGATGATGAAGATCATCGGAGTCACGGGAATTTTCCCGATTTGACATACCCACACGAGTACATCTACGATCACCCGCCAGATGATTATTATCACCACCATTTGCCCACCACCACCACCACCACCACCGAGGAAACGATCAACGATCAACGTCTCAATAAGCGCCCGTACTCTTACTACTACATCGGGAAGAAGCTCTGGTACCTCCCATTGTACTTCAGCATCTACTTCATCATTTACATCGCCGCGCTCGTTCTCAAGAGCGTCGCCAGACACAAAATAAACTTCCCTGCGAACCTCGCGGAAGCCGCGCAAGGCGCGAGACATCTTCATTATAATAATAATAATTATACTTCTGATCTTACTCAGAGAGTTTTCGAGTCTATTGAAAAATTTATTTCTAATAATAAAAATAAAAAATAAATAATTGTTTATAAAATTTTTTTTACCTGTAACTATTTATCTATTTATTAAATAAATTATTTATAGAAAAATTAATAAAATTTTGAGTTTAATTTTTTTCATTGGAATTCAAAAAAAGGAAAAATATAAGTTTAGCTTCAATAATTATTTATAATTTCTGACAAGTTTAACACGGAAAATTTGTAATTTATTTAATAATATTTAAAACCCGTAATTCAAAGAAGATAATATTTTATGTAAGGAAAAAATAATAAAAATAACAAAAAAAAAAAAAAAAAAAAAAAAATACCAAACTCGAACGCAAACGCGGGCCAAAGTTGTTTGACGAGTTGGTAAAAAATGTTTGCTAAAAATCTTAATACGTAGAGACATGTGAGTATCGACACTTGACTTTGAACTCGATAATGATAATAATAATGATAGTGGTAGTAATAACTGAAAGAAAGATTTCGCAATCCGCGATCTGTAACAATTACTACTAGTTAGCACATTATCATTTGCTTAACGTTAGCCTTAGTTACAGTTACACTAAATCGAGTGGCATTACTTGACAAGTGACCGCACTGGCAGTAACCAGTTTGGCTATCGGGTTCAGCCAAAAATCATCATTCCTCCGGCTAACGGACTACCGGCTATTTTTCAACGCGATTCGCGATGTGAACAAGAGATAAGTCCCGAGCTTTTAATCTAATTAAATGTTGATTTTTCCAACTCTCAATTACCGGCAGAGTTTATTTTTTTTTATCTTGTTTTGGATACCGAGACACTTTTTACGGTGATAAAATGAAGATTTGTTTGATGACTCTTTTTTTTGTTTATGTTCATTTTGTTCGAGTTAAGACTGATAGTTCAATTATGACCACGCAAAGTACTGATGTAGCTACCACTGAATCTTATAGGTATGTTTTTATATTTTTTCTATCGGTTGAAATATTTTAAACCGTGAAACTAAACAATTACCAACACAAATTTTCAACGTTATAATTTAGCCCCATTTCACTTATATTTTATTTTATAAAAAACTGTAAAAGGTTCGCTTGTACCCAATATTTTGACCAAATTTTGTTCAAATATAAATACATATTACAACAACAATTAGCATACAAACTGCGCTTAATATAAGTTTCCCGGAAGAAATTTAAAGATTCTCTCACTTATCAGGAACAGAAGAATTATTGTATAAAAAAAAAAAAATAAAAAAAAAAACAATAATTAGCTGTCAAGTCAAAGTACCAAAAATTTATCCTTATCGCGAAAATTTATTTTTGAAAGTAATGACTGTAATTGATGGTGATAGAATAATTTATTGTTTAGACAATCGCGAGCGTATAGACGTGGAGAAGATCACAATCATAATCATGATCATGATCATGAAGAAGAAGAAGAAGAAGAAGAAGAAGAGGAGGAGGATAATCAAGCAGATATGGATCAGATGGACGTGGACGGAGATATGGATTCAAAATCTCTAGCAGAGTCGAAAGGAGAGTACTGGGGCGGGTATTACGACTTCCTCATAAACGAAGGGAGCTACAAATTTTGGGCTGTCTTTCAAGTAAGTTTTACTTCTCAGTATACACGATATAATAATATAATATGCAATTTAAACCCTGTAAGGATATATAATAATGCTTTTTCTTCTTTCTCCATTTTCGTCATTATTATTTATTTCCATTTAAATATTTAACGACTCGTGTGTGTGTGTGTGTGTGTGTGTGTATATATGTGTGTGCAAGGGACCCGGGGCTGCGGCGAGATTAAAATGCACGGCCCTTTGGTTAACTTGCGTCGCACAAAGCACAACTGCAACGCACCCGATAATAAACAATAGAGTGTGAATGATTAAGAAAAAGAAATAATAAATGTTGAGAAAATGAAGAAAGAAAGAAAGAAAGAAAGAAAGAAAGAAAGAAAGAGTTGGTTTATGAGTCTAAAATGGCATAACGGACGTTAATGTATTTTGTCGACAGCTTGCCACCGCTGCGCTCCTCATATACAGCGGTTTCGCGGCTCTTTACTACGCCAAGGTTAATCCTTCGACCACCGATGACTACGAGGATTATTTCCTTCGCAGAAGAAAGCGTCATATTAGCGACACGCTTTTTAAACTCGACGACGCCACATTCCAAAGGATTATCGACGCATTGGAACTTAATATTCATTAACTTTAATCTCTTATGTAATAATAATAATAATAATAATAATATTTATTAATTACTTTTGTTAAAGTCAATAAAATTTTTTTTTTTTTTATTTATATTATGTTTGTTGCATAAGCAATTTAAAGAATTAATATTTAAAATTAAAAGAAAAAATTTAATTAATCCCATGAATCATTCTCAAAGTTTTTTAACTAAGCGACCAACAATTATTAAGCGACAAAGCCGAAAGAAATAAAACAAAATGAAATTGGTATTTGATACATGATAGTAATAATAAAAGAGACGATAAATCTGAAGAATGAAAATATTTATCAACACAGCAGGACTTGCTGAACCGAAAATCCAAACTTGTTATATATACCGATGTGATAAAAAATTTAATTCAGTCAATTATAAGCCTTGAAAAAGATGGACGTGCCTCATCATCCTCCACACTACAACCGCGATCGGGGTTGCAAAAAACCAACACAATAATTACGTGTACGTATATAAATTTGATTTATCGTATAAATCCATAAGTTAATAATGTACAAACAAAGCTCGCTCCAGCAGGGGTACAGGGTAAGTAAAAATTTAATATGAATAAATTATTGTTGTAAAAAATAATACTGATTGAGAATCGACGTAAGAATTGCCGATTATTCCTTTTGTATTTTACTATACGTACCGAGTATACACTGCACATATACATGCATAGATACATTTACGCGTGATCACGACCGCGAGGTAAAAAAAGTCGCCATTCGAAAAGGGTTATCATGATCAAACTTGGTCTTATATATTTTATATTATATGTATGTGAGTATATGTATAAGTTCAATCTCTCAAGCTGCTAAATATGCGTCGGATTAAAACGTAATAAAAGTCTTGAAGGAAAAAATGTCGAGCGATAAATCAAGATGAGATGCACAGACCCTGGCGAAAGGATCCTCGCAAACGAACGGTCAAGATTCTCAAACCTTGCAATAACTAAAGGACTAAATTTATAAAAATTATGCATATCGTTTGTCCTTAATTTTTTTATTTTTTATTTTTTATTTTTATTTCAGGGGGAGGTTTCGACCTTAATTTTTATTTATTACATTTGCAATTGTTTCAGGCTCCAAAGAATTTATTATGAATTATGACAAAAAATATTTAAAATTTAAAAAGGTGAAACGATTAAATTTATTAAAATTCCTATTGAAAGAAAGTAATCCCATCTATTTAAATAAAGTCGAATTATTTTCTTATCTACGGATCCCCGTAATAAATAAATAAAAATAACAACGCTGGGGAAAAAAAGTTTAAGAGCCATAAAATTCTTTAAAAGATGTAATAGACTTTTTAACGGAGAGAAAAAAAAAAAGGAATTATTTTCAGTTGATCTCTACTTCTATCTCATTTCTTCCTTTCGTTTTCACTATAACTCTGACATGAATGCTGTCTTTCCCGCAATTCTTCAATGTCCATCGCAATTCCCGTTGGCATTACATCCCATCCCGGCTAAACTTCTTGTCTGTGTGTAACTTACATGACACTACTGATGCATCGCACAAAAGACACTGGTCTGATCCCAAGCCCGAGATCGGTTTGATTCTGATCGAGTTTCCGTCTCCCTCGGCTCCCCCCTCTATCCAGATCCACCTCCACCTTCACCAAAGGATCACCATCATCCTCATCTTCCTCTTTTTAACTATTTTTTTGCTCTCCTTGCGCCTTTACACACATTTGTTAACTAAGTTCTAAGCGTACCGACTTATGGAGTACACTCTACGGAATTCCACATAAAATTCTCCGCTTTTTATCCTCATAAAATCCCCAACCACTTTTGCTCTCGTTTTATATTATTTAAAACCAGTATTACACTCTTCTCATTCGATTCTTCATATTTTCTTGTACACATACGTTGTTACACATTTTTTTAAACACACATTATCATCCAATTTCATCTTTATCAAGTCATTTTTTTCTTCTTACCTTTCTTTTTTATTATAAATTATCATTTAAATCACTAAATTCATAGAGATTTATCAATATAATATTTTTTTAAAGAAAACCTTTAGAAGTTATTCTCGTGAATTCTTAAGTGTTACACGGTTCAGTTATTGCGATAACTGAAAAAACTGCACAGAATACTGAATTTTACGGAAGCCGAATCCCATGACGTCATTGATTCTAAGGTCAATCTTACGATTGTATTGAATACTAAAATTGAGAACCGGATGCTTTGCACCATTAAGTTTGCGATGCTCAATCATAAATATTCAGTCATGTAGTAATTTTTTTTATTCCAAATATAATAAGTTAAATTTAGCATCAAGAATAATATCATTCTATAAATTCTATTACTATTTTAAATAATAATATCTTATATAGTTCAATAAAAAATTCCACTTTTTTATCAATAGCATTATTAAAAAATTATTAATAATAATTAGTATCGATTTCATGAAACATAAAAAAAATTTTTTGTTTAAACATTATTATGACGAGTAGATTCCTAGCCGTGAGAAAAAATGTATTATGAGGGATATGATTCTGCAAAATAGAACGGAATCCCCGAAAAAAACCGACGTGGAGATCAATTAAAAGTAGTAAGTGATTGATGATGCAATAATAAACAAAACGAATAGGATAAAAAAAAAAAAATTGAATAATACATTTAATTTTATTATGATTAGTAACGGATTGAGGGAAGAACAGCAAGGTTTACTTCCCATAAATTCTCAATCACTCCGACCTTTTTCTTGACTCAACACTGTATAGATCTATAGATGTTGAGAGTTAAGATGTATGTATACTTGAATATATATATATATATATACATAGATACAATATAAGCCAAGTGTCTCTTTTACTCGTGATCCTAATTCCCCATTATTACAGTGTTGAATCCAGGTTACTATGAAAATTAATCCTTTAGAATTATCTCATCGTTATATTATCATGCAGACGAAATAATAACTCGTATAACATAAAAGCTAACGGGCTTATTCTTTTATTCGCTTTATGTCACGTTGTTGTTTTCAATAAATTTTTACGCTGAAAACATTTCTCACAATTAATACGCGCTATTTATTTTATTTTCATTATATTTATTTTATTAAATTATTGTTCTGTTGTACTCTATTTTTCTGCTACAAATATTTAATTTTTCTAAAATTACCACCCAGTATTTTACTAAGTAAAACCTTAAAACCTAAATTTATGAAGTAAACAGAAGACCTACTTAAATCTAAGTACCTCGTCGTCCTCGTGCAAGTTAAATAGCCCGCGAAGGTCGAAAATTGAATGAAAATCTCGCGATGGAGATGAGAAAAAAAAGTATAAAGCCTAATAAATAAAAATAAAAAGCGAACTTGAACTAGTACGTGATCGCGAGTCCATTCTAGTAAGTAATAGATATAGAAGCTGGGTAAGTTTTTAGATAAATTTTTTAACAGCTCTGCTCGGCTGCTGTTACGAGATTTGTGGAGTAACAGAGCGAGTGAGTGAGGTCAAGAAAATGAAGAGTCGATTGGATTGGATGGATCGAATTAGCCGCTATATATTGTTTGTTGTCTTTATACAGCGACCTAAAAACGTTTGGAGGATAGCCCCTGATATAAGCACTTGACACTGAGACAAATAAAAGGTGTGTGCCACCTCCCGTCACGATATAATACCATACTCTTGGATATAGATGGAACGGAACAGGTTCTCGATGCACCATGCGCCTTACACACCGGCACGGCGGTTCTAATCTCGATCAACGGCTTTACTTACACTTATAACTTATAACTTATAACTTATAACGAAACCCATCCATTTCCGGCTGGCTTCTTACTCTCTATACATTTTTATATCTATGGTACCGAGTCGTTTGGTACGATGTATACCGAGCAGAGAAGATACAGATACAGAGAGGGAAGAAATTATATTAAATGGAATTCTGTAACCTCACCCATCTACAGGTCATTTACGCCTATTTTTTTTTTTTTTTTTTTACCTTTTATCCTTTCCTAGACACTTTTATTTCAAAGCCTTATTTATACATAACTACTTACTTTTATTCCAACAGAGGATAAATATTTGTTTTTCAACACTCCAAACGTATTATTTTATTGTTACTTTTTTCGAATCACGGCTATTGTCAGCTGACTAAAATATTAACTCGATTGATATAATGGGAAAAATCTGTAACTAAGAGAATCATTTTTATCAGTGTAATATTTTTATTAGACAGATAAAAGTTTTGAGGTTTTTTATATCAGTTGTATATAATGTTTGATATAGAAATATTAGTTGATGATTTCAAAGTGTGAACAAAAATTATAATTATATAGAGTTTTTATAAAATATCATTTTTGAGAAAACTAAAAAAATTTTTGTTATTATTTAAAAAAATTAAATGAATAAACAAAAATAAAACAAGTAGATGTTAGAATGATGGATGCAAGAGATGTTATTGGTTGAATCATCGTATACCTAAAAGATAATACACGTTTACCTAGACCCATACACCGTCGACCAAAGTTAATACTATAAAGCTAAAGCCAGCAAGTTAAAGTAGTTGACTCGAATGCAGAGGTAGGAATGGGAAGGTGAGATAGTGTAGCAGAGTGTAGCAGGGGAGTTGCCGGTGTACGGCTTTAGTAAAAGAATGAAGATGAAGAATGGCGGTGAAGATCGTCCAGTCGTCAGTCGGTGGTCAACCGTCTTGAAATAAAGACGTCGCGTTATCACACAGCTAGATATATAAATATATAACTATAACTATCCATGCCGATTCCTCAACAACCGACTCCAATAAAAATCATAAAATTATAAATTACTAAAATTATTTAAATCGGTAGTTTCAATCAATTACTCAAATCAATAACAGTTAACACTCCAACTTAATAATAGTTTGAACGCGAAAATTCATTTGACATTTCGATGAATATTCTTACGGGGCTAATGACCGCGAGATTGCATTCGATAAATTCATAAACTGGTAGATGAGGAAATAATTACTACTCAGTGTTAAATGTCAGATCAATGAACTTACTTACGGATGGATAAGTGAAAATTATTTTTATTAACTATTTTATTTAAAGCAATTCTGTGTCTTCTGTTGAACTTGAGGACTATTATTATCATTATCATTACCGGTCGTGATAATAACTATTTATAAAAATTATTGAGCAAGTTTCGCACGACCTTCGAGTGTGAATCTCCAGTGAATAAATTACAAGTGATGATCAAAATAAAATAAAATAAATATTGTTCCATCATCTTTAATAATAAATATTAAATATTAAATATTAAATATTATATCTTACATTTCCTACCCGGGCGTTTGAGTCTCTTAATTTTCATTCCAGTCAAGTCTTTGATAAACAATTTTATTTAAGAGTCATAAAACCAGCATGACGCGGTATAAAAATGAACAAATATACTCGAGGATTGAATTACCCTAAGTAAACAAGAACTTTTATTAATAAAAACAACAATTGATAAAAATTAAATAAATTATTTTTAATAATGGCGTCTATGTGCGGCAGTAGTAAAAGTCACCCGGCTTTGACTACTCCTAATTATTATCGCCCTGGTATTTATCCTTATCAGGTAAGTTAATTCAAAATTAATTTAATATTTTACAACAAATTTTATTCAAAATTATCTATTATAAAGTCAAAACTCCTAAAATAATTAATTATACTTTATGTTAAAATAAATGACTAATTAAACCAAATAAAGAGAAAAAAAAAATTCCTTGAAAAATTCCAAAGAATGTCAATGGCACGTGTTGCTCCGCAAAAACATCGTAATAAAAAGCTAACATGACCTAGAAAAATAAAACGATAAACACCGTAAAAAAAAATCTCACTGCTGACGAATTTTCATTCCCATGAACAATTAAAAAAAAAAAAAAAAAAAAAAAAAAAAAAAAAAACAGTTAGAACAATGGCTATCAGTTATAACGCAGTAGGTACATGCATTTATACAGAAGAACTAGTGCTAGAGTAAGAGAAGTTTAGCCATAACTTGGTGCAGATAAACATAATAGAACATACACGGGAACCTCAACCTTGACTCTCCCGTTCGAGAAAGAATTGCATAAGGCCCGAGGTTTTCAAGTTCACGCTTACATTAGCCAACACTTGTACACTTGCTTACTTGCTTATTTTAAATTAATCCCCTTCCTGTTGTGTTAGTCGAGTGTACTTTACTTATAAATTTACATTGTACATTTCCTGATTTAAAATCTCACTTATTTTTTAAAATAATTAAAGTTATTATTTTTATTTATAAAAATACTTGGAGAGAGATCAAGATTTTTAGCTTTGATTGCAATTATAAGTACCAAGCAAAGTTGCTCTGGTAAAATATAATATAATATGTAATGTGTATTAGTAAGAGTAAAAAGTAACATTGATAAATATATAAGATCCATGTGTGTGGAGAGTAGTTTGAACTCGTCTTTCTCAGGCCCTGAAAGTCGACCCGCGAGCAAGATAGAGAATAGAAGGAGTAAAAAAATAAAATAAAATAAGTAAAGGGAGCGTCGTTTTGAACGCCGTTAGCGAGTCAGAGTTGCGGAGTGCGATTATCTTTTATGCTAATCGCACTACCAAGACCGCGAGACCAAAAGAGCTGAACAAGGAGAATGAGAGTAACTACTGATGGCATCATGGTACCCAATTCGGGACTGAGGCGCGGGAAAAAAATATTTCACTTGAGAAATTTAAACTTTTTAACTGCCTGAAGTTGATGAGTCTGAAGCCCCGAGACATTAACCCATTCATCAGAAAATATTCACCTCAAATTAGTATACTTTTAAATTAAGGGCTTGAATTTATTTTTTTTTTTCACATATTAATTTATTTACATTTTAAATTGGCTGTAATTACTGTAATTTTCCACGCGGAAATGGAAAATAGAGGGCTTTAAGGATATTAAAACTTACAGGGTTATTATTAGAAGAGAATTTTTTTAATATTCGGTAATAAATAAATAAATAAATGTTATAAGCATATTATATATTAGACAAGTAGAGGCGTGGTAGAGATAAACTGACCTAAGGTCCTAGCGATATCGGCTCCTGTGAGCTGTGAGAACGAGGAGACGAACAGTGAGGACCAGGGAGAGAGACCCGGTCTTCGACACTAGGATACAGTTATTCGCTGGCATACTTCGGGTGGAATACCAAACGAGCTGGAGAGTCAAAGAGCGTGTAATGGAGAGAGAATGCTCCTTTTGCTCCTACTAACCGATCATCATGTGAAATGAGAAGAAATACACGTACACCATTATATATTTATCGTCATTATCATACTATACGTCACACTTAACCTACTTCAAGTTGACTTTGGATTTTTGCCAATACACCATTTTTACACCTACTTAGCCAGTGGAATTCGAATTTACATTCTTTATAGTCATTCGGGCTCAGCTCTACTAAACATTACGCATAACACATAACATATTACAGTTCCTTTAAACCTCTAATCCGTCGTTTTAAATCAAATTTACACGTCTATATAAACATAACAGGTTACCCGCGACTAGTCACTGGCAACTTCCACTACCAAAAATGATATATATTATCTTCTTTCGGTCAATGACTTTTTTTTTCTGAATTTTATACTGCTAAAAGATTTAATAATCACGAAAGTCAAGTACTTACTATATTATTTAATTAGTCTGTATAAATAAAAATAAATCTAAAAAGTACCCACGATTGAAAAATGTATAAAAATTTAATTAATACCTTATTCCCACCATTTATCAAAACCCCAACAATGGCGAATTAAATCGACAAATTAATTAATCTCAATTAAAAGCCTAAAAGCGAATATTTTTACACCTCAATCATCACCGCAGTTATTTATCTCAAATAATAAATAATTATAATCACTAACATTAATGTATTATACGGCAAACAATTATTTATATAGTATTAGAAAAGCACTTAGTGTATAGTTAGTACATAAACATCCAGTTATTTAACCGAAGACAGCCGGTGATTACAACATTACAATGTTTACATAATTAAAATATCTGTTTAGTTGGAAACGCATGATTAGTTTTCATCTTGATCTTGCCAACAGACCATCAAAAGTATTTATTATTTATTATTGCTATTAATGTAATAATAATAATAATAATGATAAATAAATAAACGAGCCTTGAAGTGTTAAATTCTCAGTACTATATTACTATGATTTACGGAAACTTTAACAAATCATTCAAGTATTCGAACAAATTATTAGTATTAGACCAAAACTATTTTATTCTCATCTCAGCAAAACTATATTAACTTTGAAGTCAAGTACAAGTACAAGGTGTGGGAATAGATCACGCCTAGTTCCAAGTGAACTCTATTTTTCATTTCATTTCGTTCCGTTCCGTTTGTTTATTATAAATTATAAATTATAAATTATAAATTATAAATTATAAATTATAAATTGCTATTTACTATTCGTTGTAATTTTTTATAAAAAGTTAAAACAAAAGCTTGATTTATCCGATTGCGTAACAAGGTTAACAATGAGAAATAAAGAGTCATCAATATAGAATAGATTCCAGTCTACATCATACCCGACTGAACTTCAATCTTGTTTTTAAAACCGTTTTCCATTAAATAGAGTTCCGTGAGTCTGGTGCAATCAAAATATATCGCACGCGAATGCGGTAAAAAGTTTAATAAAAAAACGGCAATCACCAAGGATTTTTTCGAGCTTAATTACCGAAGTGACCTAAGGAGATGATGATGATGATGCCGTGATCGATGGACCTATATTATCCTTGAGATTATGACCCGAAGCGGTTATAGTTTACAATGATCAACAGTTAGGTTCATTGGCCTAATATTCTGTTGGTATGATTGGTTTAATTGTTGTTCGAATTATATAATTATAAATTGTTGTATGAGAGGCTATTATTATTACTTATAATATAAGATTGTTTATTTTTATAACCAACAATTCGCATTGTTACGATTATGTTACCCTGAGAATTTTTTAATTTCAAATTTAATTTTTGACATTAATTTCATTTGTCGTTTAATTGTATTTCTATTGAAATAATTATTAATATTATTATTAATCTGAAAATTTTTCAAGTAATAACTTTTATTGTTAATCCCACTGTAAAGTCAATAAAAAAAAATTAATAATGAAAATGATTAAAAAAGATATATTGAAAACAATAAAAATAATAGAGCCTTTGGCCGAAAGCAATAAATTCTATAAATAATAAATAAATAATTTATTTATTTAAAGATAAGTGTAGGGCTGATCAGAGGATCATGACCTAGACGTAAAGTGTACGTCCTTCGACGAGTTGGAAGATGCGACGAGTGCAAAGATCCTTCAAGGTCGCTCTCGATATATATTAATGTCCTTGTCTCGCTAATGAAGCCTTAGACTCGGTCTCTAGACGGTTATTTACCCTCTTTACATTACATCTTCACTCGATCGATCATTTGGAATTAGTGGTGGTCATGGAGGAGGCCACGGTGATTTTGGAATAAATGGAGGTTTTGGTATTGGAGGTAC
The DNA here is from genome assembly GCA_905319865.3 of Cotesia congregata. Lineage (NCBI taxonomy): Eukaryota > Metazoa > Arthropoda > Insecta > Hymenoptera > Braconidae > Cotesia > Cotesia congregata. The sequence goes on along the minus strand of CAJNRD030001123.1, from coordinate 177,543 downwards.
TGGAGGTTATGGTGGAGGTTCCGGATTTGGATCTAATAGTAATGTTAATACTAATGCTAATGCTAATGCTAATGCCAATGCTAATGCTCAATCACAAGCCGGTAAGCTACTATCGCCGATTTTTAAGCAAAAACTCTTATTTTTATTAAAAATTGTAACCATCAACAGAAAAACTAATTATTTAATGAATTACAGGTGGCGTTGGCGGTGGCGGATTCCAATATCCATCAGGTGCAGGATATAATCAAGGTAGTGGTGGTAAATATGGTGGTGTAGGGTTTAAAGTTCCTCCTCTTGATCCTTGTTTTGCACCTGGTTCCATTAATTGTAAGCTTTTTCTTCAATTTCTAATAACTTAATTATACTCACCAGAACTAAATGATACTGAAAGAAGAAATAACCTGAACAAAGTTTTTTATAAATATATTTATTAAACTTTCAGTATCATGTTATAAATTATAATTACTATAAAAATAAATAAAAAATGATGTTTTTTTTTTTACAATTAATAGGTCCCGTACATGGACAACAACAGGGATACGGACAAGGTGGTTATTATAATCAAGGAGCTAATGGGGGATACAATAATCATGGAAGCACTGGATACAATGGCTACGGAGGCAGCCCTAGTTACGGTGGTGGTTCTGGAAGCTCTATTGCAACTGCAAATTCTAAAGCAAACGCTCAAGGCCCTAACACCAATGCAGACGCCAGTGCTAATGCTTTATCAAATGGATTTGGTGGCCCAGCGATTGCCAACGCTCAAGCTCAAGCTAGTGCTAACACCAATGGTGGCGGTTTTGGTGACCCGTAAGTATAAAAATTTGTTTTTTCACTATAATATTTATTTTAAAAAAGTAAAAACTCGTTTACGCGCTCAAGGTCAACTTGACTTGTATGCTAATTAAAAGTGTTTGCGTTTGGGATCTTCTCTTTATCATTTAAATGATGAAATTTTAAAAGCTAGGTTTTCTTATTCTTTGTATTTGAGGTTCTTCCATTCGCGTCTGGGAGAAGAAACCGACAAAGAGCAACCGAGTGACACTAATCAAAAGACACCAGAAGTTAGCCAATCTGGAACTATTGAAGGCGCCAAGGGAGTTTACAGCAGCAGCTCATCCAGTAGTGACAAAAATGGTAAAGGCTCTTTCCACGTTGAAGCGGGCAAACTTAATTGATTAATTTCGTATTATTCACCTCAGTATATATATTTAAGATTTATTTTATACAACTTTAATAAATATTAACAGACTTGTTTATTATCTTGTTAAGAGAAATATTAATAAATATGTTTTTAGTAAAATAACTTTTGGTTTTATCTTTTTTATTATATAATTATATAATAAGTACATGTTGGAATTTATTATTTGTTTATTTATATGAGCGGTAATAAAAATTGTGAATAGAAAGGTCTCGAGGTCGGGTGACCGTGACAGTGGGATTAGATTACGATGAGGCTTTTCCTAAACGTAAAATACATACTCTGCAGGCATATATATCATTAATCATTATACTTATTAATGTATGTTAGCAGTTTTAGCTAGACGTTTGTTGATAAATATTGCGTAATTTAGCTCTTTACAGTGCATGATGACGTCTTGTACTTTTTATTATTTATCAGCTTTTAACTATAACAATATTTCATTGGAATAAAACTTTAATTGTGAAAAATTGTTTTTTTTTTTTTTTTTTTTTATTTCTTAATTAAATATTATTTTAGTCAAAAAAATTTTTTAAATTAATAAAAAAATTTCTTAAAATTATCATTATTATAAATTAATAACTAAAAATATATTTGAAACTTATACAACTTCATTAAAAATGATCAATTATATTGCAAATAATATATATTTTTATTAAAAATCAAATTGATGAAAAAAAAAAAAAAAAAAAAAAATAAAACAAAGTATATTGATCGAATAATAAAAGACAAAAAGATTTTTTCAACTTTTTCTATATCTAATGATATTAATAATGATAGTAAATTTTCTACTGTTGTATAAATCAAGCAGCCTCTAGAATCGAAGATAATTGTTTCCTCCAGAAACTGTACCAGATGACATAGCACTGCTTTGACCATTATTCGGTCCAGAGCAGAAGCAGTTCCAGTAGCAACAGAGCAGCTACCGGTTTTCCAAATTGATTTATTCCTGTTGTTGCGCCTAGCTGAAGCAGAGTTACTATCTCCATAGCCACTGTGAGAATGGCTCGATGAATATGTGAATGAGCGTTTCCATGTTGATCCAAAAACGTATCAGCTTGTGTGCGTCAGATCCTGAATGACCATATCCATACCATATGAGTAATACCTCTGAATTTGATCCACAGATCTCGCAGATCCCCACCATATCCATAAGTTTCTGTCTCGGAATAAGAATCTACGTATCCATTATCACCATCAACTTTTGTATCTCAGCATTAGACGTGTAGATTCACCAAAACCAAAATAGAGTTTAGCGTTTGCGTCGAACCTTCCGTGATATAACTGTTTGAAACTGCATTGGCATTAGCTGAAGAACCTCCGCCATAATTTCTGTATATTGATAATTCATATTAATAAATATTATAGTTTTATAGTATAGCAAAATCAATAATTATGATATTGAATTTACATACACCCGAAATTTAATTGGGTATGAATGAGAAACATCGTCAGGAGGAAACTGAAAATCCTTAGTTTTTACAATTCCTGTGGAAAAAATGATTGATTAATTGTTATTGTTAAGCTAGGGAATGTTTGTTATTGGAATATTTTTTCTTCCAATAAGTTTTAAATAAATAATATTTTTTTCTACTACTTTTTGTATGATTTTAATCAATAATATATATTAATTAAATGTTTAAATAAATACACAAGTTATAAAAAAAAAAACCCACCAGCAATAACAGATACGAAGAAAAGAAGAAAAGTAGTATAATCAGCCCCATTTTAGTCCCTAAAATAATATATAGAGACACAATGTCTTATTTAATCAAGACCAAAATTAAACTGAGTGATATGAATATATAAGAAATCGTCGAAATTTTATAGGTGTGAGAGATAATTATATCAGTAATTACTTAATAAACGTGGTTTTTACCGGGATTAATTCTCCGAAATCTTCGAAATACAAAAAAGAATACCAGTCTTTTCTTCATTTTGATCTTTTGTAGTGACTTTTCTCACTATACATTTTCTGTCTTATTAAGCATAAATATTTGTTCTGCTTTATACATATATTTATTATTATTATTAATTATTATGAATAAGTTTTATATTTATAAAATAATTATTGGGTTTTTTTATTTTTTTTATTTAATGTTTAATTGATTTCTCTTCAATTAAAAGATTATTAAATTTTTTTATATAGTTTCAAGATCATAAAAATTATTGGGTAATATTCATATATATATATACATCAATTACTATAATTAAAAAATGAAAATGATAACAAGTAAGAATTTTGTTTACTTGGGTATTTCCAAAAAATTTTAATTAGATAAATTTAATCCTTTTTTATCATAAAAAAGCAATTGATATATTTCAATTTTTAGGTTTTATTAAATAAATAAAAAATAAAAAATAAAAAGTAGATTACAAATTATATATATATTTTTATAAAAATCAAATTAAAATACAAAAAGATTACTTTCATCAGTCTTACAAATCTAGTGATATAGTTTAGGTTGAGGTTGAGCTTTGCTGTCATCATTAGCATCATCATCAGCATCATCGACTCCGCTTCTGTAGCCGAAAGAATATTGATTATGACGCCACGGATAAGGCATAATGTTTCGCGGATAGTTGTAATATCCTTGGTTATTCGGATGATTGTTTCCTCCAATAGCAGTAGCTGCTGACATAGCGCTGCTCAGACCATTCGGTCCAGCAGAAGAGCCTGCAGTACCAGTAGCGACTACCGGTTGTCCAAATTTATTTATTCCTGCTGCTGCGCTAGCTGAAGCTGCGCTGCTACCTCCAGAACCACTATGAGCATGGCTCTCTGATTTTGCATGAGCATTACCATATTCATCGACATACGTTTTAGCGCTTGCCTCAGATCCTGAATTATCATATCGATTACCAGTACCTGACTTTGATCCAGCTTCCGCAGATCCACCATGAGGGTTGTTCTCTGCATTAGACCAAGAATCTGCCCATCCATCATTGCCCTGAGTATTTGCATTTGACTTAGCATCGGTATGTCCGTAATGATCTACATTTGCACTGGACTCAGCCGAAACGTGTCCGTTATTATTTCTATAATAACACGTCAAATTAATAAATTATAATTTTATAGTATAATAATAATAATAATAATGAAATATAACATACCTCCAAGTTGGATATGAATTATAATAACCGTCGTCAGAAGGAAACGTAAAATCTTGAGTCCTTACTATTCCTGAAAAAAAAAAAAAAAAAAAAAATTTTATTTAAAATAATGATAAAATTAGTAGATTTTAATTAAATGTTTATCAAACTAACCAACGAACACGAAGAAAAGAAGACAAGTAGTAAACGAAGACATTTTGCTTCCCGAAATGATAGACGTTGTCATCGATCAAGACACCAATATCAACTGAGTGATATGAAGAAACCGTCCAGATTTTATATATGGAAGATGATGACCTGGTACGCTTGGTTTTACCGGACCTAAATCTACGTGATGTAAAAAAAAAAAAAAAAAAAAAAAAACAAAAAAAAAACAAACACCGGTCCCCTCTTTTATGATTTTTATTTTTCTCAATTTCAACTTTGACGTCTTCGGGTAATAAATAAATACCCAAGATATATTTAAATAGTGAGAGATAATTCTTGTAATTTGGTTCATTGACTTTCAGGAAATACGTAAGTTTTTTCTGTTAATCGCTTACATTATATTATTTCAGGTGATTAAATTATGTAACAGATTTATTTAAAAGCGTGTTCTTTATTAGAGAGTTCTTTTTATGAGGCCCAGCAGCGAAAGGAAACCTGATCCTCACAACAAGTATCTAAGGTCAAAGTCAGCGGTGCGTTGTGTCTAACATTAGAAATTAGTTTTGATTATTACTCTCGCGTTAATAACAGACCTTCATTCAAGACACGCTGGGTTTTTTTTTCTTCAGTATGACTCGTTTTCGCGTTTTTTTAATTTGATTTACAGAGAGCAGTACGTGTCTGCTTTTTAATACTCATTATTATTACAAATGTCAATAGGATTGTTAAAAATATAAACGCAGAGTGATGTGATAACTGTTGTTGTTTATTGAATATTCAAAGCATTAGATTATAATATTTATAGATATTTTATTTTTGAAATAATTCCATAAATGACGTCAAGTTGGTGATCTTTGCTTCACCATCAACATCCAGGTTTTTAGCCGAAGCTTAAGTCAAAACCACCGGGACCTGGAAATTTATTAGTTAGTGATTATCTGGATCATAAATAATTTATTATTTCTGATTAAAATCATTATTAAATGATAAAAGTTTATAAAAATAAACTTACCAAGTCTTCCTTGTCCACCTTGATTACCATATCCATTGTCGTATCCTCCACGTCCGCGGTTATTGTCATATCCTCCACGTCCTTGATTACCGTATCCATTATTTTCACCTCTTCCTCGATTTCCATATCCATTAAAACCTAAAAAATATTTTTTATTATCAAAAAATTTACTCTAACATTATAAAAAAAAATTTTAATAATAATTATAAATACCTTGGGCTTGACAAAGGACAATTAATGCAGCAATAATAAAAACCGTCCAAATAAACTTCATTTTTATCAATACTTGGAAAAATATTTCAATAGAAAAAAACTGTCAAGTTATATATATAAAGCGACAAATGAAACTGACAATATTTGCGAAGCTGCATCCTTTTATATGATCAAGATAGTAATAATAATAATAATAATAATAAAAGTAATGATGATAATTAAAAAGAAACAATGGTACAAATTTACTTAATAACCGGCATTGAAACTTTTCCGCAATAATTGGAAAACAGCGAAATGATTTTCTGATTGAATATACTTATTATTATTTATTTTGTATTAATTTGTCAATTATTCCATAAGTTAATAATATATTTCTAAGAATAGATTTATTATATTAATTTTAAAAAAGTTGAACATTTTTGTGATATGCCATTATTAATTGTTTATTAAAGACTGTTAGATTAATTAGTATACAAAATTAATTTTGTTATTTGATTATTTGAAACCTTGAACACTTTGTTTAGAAATTTTAGCTTTCTTTGTTTAGAAATAGTAGGCTGGTACTGGTTTAGCGTATCCGGTATTACCGTAGTATCCAGAATTACCATAATATCCATTAGCGCCGTATGGATTAGCACCATATCCGTAAGACCCGTAGCCATTAGTATTAATACCATATCCTCCTGAAAGATACAATAACTATTCGTTTATTTCATGCTAATTTTATTATAATAATACTACAGATTTAGCTTTTAATATTTTTATAGTTATTTAATGACGGTCTTAAATAAAAAATTTATTTAACTACTTTTTTGTCATATATATATATATATATATATACATTATAATTGAATAACTTATTATTTATGAAAAAATAATATTTGTTCTTTTTCAATGACTTTAATTAATTAATCAAAGTTTTTGAAAATAAATTTTGAAAGAAGAAATTACCATATCCACTGTATCCAGTAGTACCATATCCATTACGATTCCATCCATTGTATCCTAATTGACCGGGACGGTTGTAATACCCGTAAGCGTAATCCTTGTTGTATAATCCGGTATTGATTTTGTCATCTTTGGCAGTATCTGCAAGAAATAAAATTATTAATTATAATTTTGTTCACATTTAAAAAAAATAATAATATTAATAAAAATACCTTGTCCTTGACAAGCAACAATAAATAAAGCGATGAAGAGAACCAAGCCGAAGAATTTCATGTTTGTTATTTTATTTTATTAATTAGATAAGTATTATAAAATAAAATATTATAAAGAGCTTGAAATGCAAACTGATACTCCAGTCCGATGAAATAAATCCTTTTATATACTAAAGATCTGGCGAAAAAATCATAATTAAAAGGTATCTATATCTATATGACAAATCTTGATGCTTGGCATTGAGATTTTTTATTTACATGTTCTGCATTTATTAATTAGCAATTAGATGAGCGAAAAAATATGGACAATATGATTGAACAGACACGATAGATGTAAAAGTGTTATGCTAAATAGCGGGTAATTTTTTCAGAGTGAACGATTGATGAGAAGCTAGGTAGTCATTATCGACAGTCTTAACAAATAAAAATAGTTAAATAATAGGTTCACTGACAAGTTAATGTTTAGTAACCTTTTATTATTTATTGTAATAGGATATAATAATGAAAACAATTAATTTCTGATTAATAAGGAGTGGTAACTACTTATTTTAAATGATCTATGGGGACTGGGTACTCGATTGAAGCGAGCTCATATTTTAGTATTAGTAAAGACTCGACTTGTTTAAGGATTTTATTTCATTGACGGTATGTTAACTACTTAAAAAAAAAAATTCTATTGTTTGATAAACAACTTTATTTTATAACAATCAAAAAAAATTTATTGAATTTGTTTTCTTTTTTAAATAATCAACAAATAATTATTTATATTTTTAAAACAATGATATTTTGTATTAATTGTTATAATAATTAACATTATTAAAATTTACTTTTCAAAAAATAATACTACTTTTTAATTCTTGTTGATAAAAAAAAAAAAAAAAAAAAAAAAAATCAGGTATAATTTTATACAATGGATACAAAGGGTACTGCTTTTGAAGAAAAAATTTCATTATTATTATCTCTTTGAAAATTACTATTTGGTTTTAGGTAATCAATATAATCATTTTTCAATCCAGGAACAATCTTGAATAAATTATCAATCGACTCTTGAGGCAATTGATGAATAACAGCAAAACTTTTTTCTTTGAGCATTTCGCAGCATTTGGCAAATCCCTGCCAAAGCTTAGGCAGCTCCCAAACCTTCTTCAAGATCAATTTTTTCAGTACACTTAATACAAATTTCTCCATTTCCGGATACAGCGACAAAATCTGCATCACCGTGCGCATAAGTGTAATTGGTAAGCAAGTCTGATCTAGCAAGCAGCTGACGACAATCTGAAGAACTTCTTGGGTAAAAATTTTCTTCTCAGCCAAGCACATCGAGATACAGATCATAATAGTCTTAAGATCAGTCACATCTTTCTTGAAATTGTGCACCGTGATCATGAATTCCACCGGCGTGATCAAAAATTCCGTGTATTCTCTGATAAAAAATAGCCGCTTGATCACTTCCTTAGTGATAAGTGTGTTTCGCGTGATGAGCTTTGGCAAAACAGAGAAAACTTGTTCTCGACTGAGCCCTCTGACGACGGGAATCAAAAATACAATGTCCAAAGACCGAGTTTCATAAATTTTCTGCATTCTTGCAACTAGCTCACTGCTAGGAATCCTATTTTCGGTGAGAGTATGGACGAACCTCGTGACAAGCGATTCTGCTCCTTCGGGACAAGTTTCAACGATTCGCAGCAACTCTGGGCTGTTTGCTCCAAAACAACGAATCGATCTCTCCATAAGTATCTTCACCGATGTCTTTACGTCAACTGTCATCAACGGATAAATCTTAACCAGTTGATAAATTAAACTCTTGTCCTCTTTCAACAAAGCTTGATAAAGCTTCAAGCAAGATTGGACCATCGAGTTGGCCCACCTATGCTCCATTTTTCGATCTACATTTTTTCTAAGAAGAACTTGAGGAGGATTTTTCAACCTAAGAAAATTCAAATTAGCTTTTAGGTACTCTGAAATAGACTGACGGAGCTCACCGTGATTGTACAGTCCCAAGATAATATCCACCGCAGGATCACTGATACTCGAATCCTGGTGTGTAGTAAGCCCAAGGAGAATATTCAAAAACTCTAATTTGTTGGTAGTTCTTCGAAAAACTAACTCCTTCAACAAAGTAAGAGTTTCAGGAGGTGTTTTAGTTGTCAGCGATCGGATCATTTCCTTTGATATTACAGGAACAGCTAGGTAAAATCGAGTCAGCAGTACCGCTCGATCTGGGTGAGATTCGATAATTTTAATTATGGCAGACAGCAGGTAATTGTAAGGTAATTGAAAAGGCCCTTCTGTAGTCTTAGCAATAATTATTTTTCTTTTAAAGCCATGATTCAAAGCGTATTCTTCGTACACCATACTCAGTGCAAGGTCTATCCTATTCTTAACATCCTCAGAAATATATATCAGAAGTAATTTTTTTATTTCAACGTTGATAGTCGCCATTCGTACAAGTATTTTAATTTTATTAGACACATGTTGTCCAGTAAGAATTGAGTTCTCATAAGAAATAATCCTGTCGATTGATCTCACAAGCATTATTTGTTTATCAGCTGATGACAGAGAGACAATATTCTTCATTGATTTAAGTTTAATAAATTCAGAATCAATTTTATCATTATGTAATTCATTAGATTGTTTTAATTGAGTCATCACAAGCGATTTGGCGATGACTCGACGCTTAATTTCTGGATCAGCTGAAACAGAAAATCCAGAATTTTTTTTTTCAAATTCTTCGGGAGTTATATTACCTGGAACGCGAGCTATTGCATCAATTACCATCTCAGTGTTAACTGTAAGATTTTTTACTATTAAATCATCAGATATTTCATCTTTTTGAAGCAATTTTAATTTCTTCCACCGTGAATCAACTTTCGGCTGCTCTAATGGACGTTTAACAGGTGAATTACAATTATCTCTTGGCTCCTGTTTGATTTTTACATTGCTAGTCAGTATTTTTATCAGCCTCATAGACTCTTTTTTAATACCGACAATCTGGGAGGCGGACAGCGTAGGTGGTAAATCTTTCCTTAGGCGAATAATCGCCTCAATTACTTGAGCGGTGAATTTAGGACGTAATTTGGCGATTTGTCCAAGAGCTCCCATCGAAGTTATCAAGTAAATGCTGGTGATAAAAGAAGACTGGAGGTAATTAATCATCGTTTCAACTAACCGACACGCTTCTTCTTCTAGATTACGACAGCAGGTTCCTTCCAGGGTAAACAACATATCATTCAGCGAAAAATCACTTTGACTTTTGGGTGTTTCAGGATCGAGATACGTTTGAAATAACACTACATTCTCAATGAACTTGATGGCTTGCATACGCACTCCCTCGTTTTCGCTCTCGACCATGTTGATTATCTGAGACTTCAGGAAGTTCAAGTGGTTCCAAACTTCTTGGATTTCTTTGGTTATTTTTACTTTAGAAGCATCGACAATCCACCTATAAGCTGCTTTTAGGACCCAACTGCTGGCGCGGATCCCGCGTTTGGACACTTTTGGCACTGGGTCGGATACCAATCGAGACAGAGGCGGTAGCAAGTCGGGAATTTTTTCCTGGAATTTATTACTAAAAAATATAATAATAAAAATTATTAAAAAATAAAAATTCAAAAAAATTTTTAATGTTCGAAATAAAATATTGTTGAAAGTTACCCGGCGGCTTCCTCGATAAAATCAGCGATCGATTCTCGAACATCATTATTTATGTCTGAACTGTATGATAATAATTCTTGGAAGTAAGCAATTTCCAGCCGAGGATCTTTTTGATCCAGGAAATACTGTTTTATTTTTGCAATATTCTCTATTTTTGTTTCATCATCTCCGCTAGTCGCTATTTCGTCAAACCACGTTGGTATTAAATTTTTCAAACTCGACATTGTAACCTTATCTTCAGTATAATAACTATAATTAATAATTAATAATACTTTTTATTATTGTAAATATTTCTTAGCTTCATGTAATTGTAATTTAAGGTTATATATTTAATAGCGGCTCGTCAAATTGATAATTGATGACTAAGTATAGTGTTAGTTTTATATAGTATCTGCAAAACTGCAGAAAACTGCAAAATTTTTTTCAAATAAAATTTTTTTTTTGAAAGAACAATTTCTATTAATTTATTTGTGTATTTTTAGTATAATTATTTTTTATATTTAAATTTTAATTTTTTAATTCAATAAAATAGTAGTAAAAAGAAGTATCTCGTTCAACAGTTATACAGGTGAAGCCATCTATCGAGTGATTTTGTAAGCTGAGTTACATTTACTATCTCAAGTCTCAAGTAATATATTAAAATTCCCCTTCATACCGTCATTACATATATTACATTTATACAATGTGTAAGGTCAAAATGTAAAACAGATATAGCTGTGTCGTTGATATTAAATAGATTTTGTTAATAAAAATTAAAGTTATCTAAATAATGAAAGAAGACTATGATAATTTTCGTGAATGAGGACGAATTAATTACTGGTGAGTTGTCAAATTATTTTTATTTATTTGATTTATTACAAACATTGATATCTTACTGAATATATATATTAAAATTTTTGAATTGACTTGAAAATTAAGAGTAATTTTATGCATTTAAATAACTTTTTTATTATTAAAATTTATAAATTACATCTATTGTAATTGTTTTGATGATAATCTTAGTGGTGATGATTATTTTAAATTTGATTATTGCTTAGGTTTTCTTCATTTATTTTATTATCTTTTTTATCTTCACTCCAATTTGCATATTTGAAATGGGGCGAAAATCTTGGTTGCTCTTAACTTGAGTTCCATTCGACTGAAAAACAACATCTTCATTTTTACTGGGTGATTTATTATTTTGATTTGTAATTGACTGAGCTGACTCTTCTTCTTGATTGTTATTTCCACATTTTGGGAACTCGGAAATAACACATTGTCTAATTATCTCATCAAAGTAAAAACCAGCTGAACAATTTTTAGCAACTGGGAACCCATCTACACATATACAGTATTTTCTGCAGTCCATATGTACCAAAGCAAATACTTTGTTTGAGTCAGATGAAGGACAGCTTCCAATACATCCGTTATCAATATTATTCTGATTATTTATTGACGAACTCGTGTCGTCGTAATTTTCATTTGTTTTTTCTGTAGAATTTTCATCATCATTATTATCATTGTTTAATTCAATATCTAAGTTATTTTTTTCATTAGAATTCATTTCAGTAGCTTGATTGTGTTTTTCAATATAATTTAATTCATCTTTATTATTATTATTATTTTCTTCTGTAGAATTAGTTTTATTATTTACAGTGTTGGTATTTTCATTAAAAATTGAATCAGTAAAGTCATCAATGTCTGATTTTGAAGAATTTGATTTTATATCTTCATTATTATAAGCTTCGTCATTAGAATTTGGTTCAGTAGTTCCAAAATTTGATTCACTATTTACATTATTACTTTCTTCATTAGAAGTTGATTTAGTGACTTCAGAGTTTTTTTCTAAAGAGTTTGATTCATTATTTTTTAGATTATAATTAACATCATTACCAACACAATGTGCATTGATGACAGAGTCACATGTTTTGGTTTGATTATTAAAATGCAAAGATTCAGGACATTTTATGATAACAGATTTGCCCCAGTTGCATTGGCAAAAATAATTACAATTGCTATGTGGAATTATAACGGTATAATTAGGCGAGTTAGTTTCTGGACATTTTCCTAAGCATCCTTCCATTTTTAGCTCTTGAATTTCTTCAGTCTCATTAGATCCATTGACCTCAACGTTACATTTAGCGTCTTCAGGACTCATACAAGATTGATTTTCTACACTGAAATGAAGATTTGGCGCACATTCGTACAACTCCAACCGTCCATTAGGTTTACATTTGCAAAATTTCAAGCAATTCTGGTGTGCTATAAGTTTTCCATCGCTTGATCCATCGTGGCTCAGCGTACAATTGCCCAAACAACCGTCAAATTTGTTTGCACATTGAGCTTTCTCCGGCTCAACGCACTCATTTAATGATTCCGAGTAATGTTTATTGTCAGGACATTGTTTTACCATCTGGTATCCGGGTAAACACAAACAATACAGATTACAATCATCGTGAGATAAATTTGTAAAAAAAGATAATTTTTCTAATAACGACGGACATTTTCCGATACAGTTTCCCGTTGTATGAATTTCAGGCCAGAAAATTTTCGTTCTCATTTTTAAATGATTTTCAGATTTAAAATTGTCTTCATCCTGGGCCGTCACTCCCAGTAGAAAAATTGACAATATCACTGTAATTTAAAAAACTTCAGGTATCAAGAATGCAATAAAAATCAAAAGAATAAAAATATTAACTTACCGAAAAGTTTCATAATTTTTTATTAAATATTGTTGTTTAAAAAAGTTAATAAAGCTTATTGATAAACTTTTTCTTCAGCAATTACCTTTTATACAATTTTAAACTACAATAAAATATTATCGTCACAATTAAATGTTTAATTGGGTCTTGATTACCTTAAGTAAATTTATTTATAAAAAATAATTAAAATTAATCTGTTAAATTTTTCGATTTATTTGTTAGCTTATATAATAATTTATTGCTAACTTTGACGGCTATTAATTTTTTTGATGAGTTTGTTTATACTACTTTTAAAATAATAACATCATTATTTTATGAAATAAATAAAATTTGCTCGTTACAATTCTTTATTAATGACAAAAAAGACACATGCGATAATATTTATCGTGTATTAACAAGTAATACCTATTTTAACTTAAACATTTTGTGATTTAAAAAATGGGAGTTATAATCATTGTATTATGTAATTTTGCATATTTATTGACTTTATTACTCTATACAGTAAACTGAGTGTATTTAAAATTTATTATGATTATGTTTGTTTTTACTCGTTAAAAAATAAGGCACTAGGACAATTAATTACTGGCCCGAATTTCTGTACGAGTTTAGTATTTTTATAGGCCTTTAATATAAAAATAGTGTTTTTTAGGCGCTACTGCCAGTACAATATTAGCATTGATGCTGACAGAGTCGTCACATGTTTTAGTTTCAACATTGAAATGCAATGATGGAGGACATTCAAAGACGATATGTTTACCCCAGTTGCATAAACAAAATTTGTTACATTTTTCGGGCGCAGTTAAAATCGTCTGATAGATCGAGTTAGTATCTGGACATTGTTCTAAGCATTTTTTAGTATCATCAACTGGTCCCGTAGATCTGTTTGGACATTCGGCGTCAGTTGTTATTACTTCACAGTCGTTTGATGAGTTTGAAAATCGCATTCCTTCAGGACACTTTCTTATTACCATGTAATTGACCAAACACATGCAAAACTAATCACAATACGTGTGGCGGAAGTAAATCGGTGACCAGGTATTAGTGTTTGTAATAGGGCATCTTCCAATACATGAATGTTTTATCAAATTTACCGGCCTCAGTATCATCGAATCATCAGTCTTGTTCTCTATTTCTTCACCAATTACTCCCATTACGGCGATTGATAAAATAACTATTTATAAATTAAATAATAATAATAATAATAATAATAAATAAATAAGTCAATAAAAATTTTAAAAGTAAATATTAAAACTCACTAATGAATTTCATCATGTTGAGAATTAGATATTATTTGATAATTCAAGTTAAATTTTGTGATGATTACTTGCATTTACCGCTGGCTTTTATATGACTGCTAGTTGAATAAAAATATTAATAGTCGCTATATAAAATATTTAATTTGGAGCTAGATTCAAAAGTTATAAATTTTTTAATGAGTTTATTTACCCAGGTGTTTGTTGAAAATGAAACGGAAAAAACAAGGTGATAATCCAGCTTAAAATATAATTTATTTCATAATAACAATTAATAATAAATTAAACGTGCTTAACAAATAAACAATTATTTAAATAAATTTTCGATATGACCGATTCCAGTGCAATTAGCTGTGAAGATATAGTCACAAGTTTTGCTTTCGTTGTTAAAATGTAAATTTTCTGGACAATCCATAACGACAGGTTGCCCCCAATCGCATTTGCAGAATTTCTTACATTCTTTATGTTCTAAATGAACTACATAATCATCAGGCGAATTGGTTGGTGGACACTTTCCTATGCATCCGTTATTATCAACTGGCGGTGATGGAGTCACTGGTACAGATGTTGATGGAGGTCTTGTTGGCGCAGGGGTAGTTACTGAAGGCTCAGACACATCTCTGCAACCAGCTAGTGATGGATGAACACAATCTTGAAATTCGAATGAAAAATGTAAACCATGTTCACAGGAATATTCAATTGGATCTCCAAACAATGTACACTCGCAGTATTTATCGCAATCTTCATGTGCCAATAGGTCACTAAATATGTCACAATATCCTATACATCTTGATGCGTATGTTGCATCAAGGAGTCCAATCATCAACAGTACTGCAGTCAATAAAAATTTATCATTAATTTAATCTAAATAAAATTTCATTTTTGATTTCAAAACAAAGAAAATAAGTCGAGTATGTTCAAACAACTTACCTAAAAACTTCATAATTATTCCATAGAAAAACTTCACTTGTCACTTGTATCAACTACTATACGCCAAAAAGTTGCACTAAATAAATACTTACATCCATTCTTTATATATTGACGCTAATCAATAATCAAATATATCTTGATAGTAACTATCGCTTAATTAATAAGTTGATTACAAGAATTTTTATGATTCCTGGCAATTTATCTATTTGTTACGTATAATCAACCCGAATTCATTGCTTGTGGGCAATTAAAAACGATGACTTTATCAAGTACAAGAAATTTATTATCAAAATTTTACATCACTGATAAATAGAGTTGATATTCAAAGTTATTCTAATTTTTTTTTTTTTTTTTTTTTTTAAATTAATTTAGTTTCTGAAGAAGAATCAAAAGTCTTTAAAGAGATGGTTTGAATTTTGCAATTAGCTTCAGCAGGTGTTACACACATATTTAACTCAGTTGAAAAATGTTGGTCACTTTTGCATTGCAGCTCCAATGGCTTGTCATCAATACAAATGCAATATTTTGAACAGTTATTATGAGGTAAATAAATCAAATCATCAGAATTTGAAGGACATGAACCGATACATGAATCTGGTAGACAATTAGCTTCAGCAGGTATTACACACTTTTTTAATTCTGTTGAAAAATGTTGATCATCTTTGCATTGCTGCTCCACTGGCTTATCATCAACACAAATGCAATATTTTGAACAGTTATCGTGAGACAAATATACCAAATCATCAGAATTTAAAGGACATGAACCAATACATGATTCTTTAGATGCTGGAGTGGTTGTCGTAATATTTACATCTGATAGACAATTAGCTTCAGCAGGTGTTACACACTTGTTTAACTCTTTTGAAAAATGTTGATCATCTTTGCATTGCTGCTCAATTGGCTGATCATCAATACAAATGCAATACTTTGAGCAGTTATCATGAGGCAAATAAAACAAATCATCAGAATTTGAAGGACATGAACCAATACACGATTCTTTGAATTTTGGAGTAGTTGTAGTAATATTTCCATCCGAAATGCAATTAGTTTCATTGAGCGGATAGCAAATTCCATGATCAATGTTAAACTTAAAATCATACGGACAATCTCTGATCAGAGCAGTACCATTTTGGCACTTGCAAAACTTTTTGCAGTCCGAATGAGGCAAAACATGAGCGACTTGAGGCCAATCTTTCTCGGGACACGTTCCTACACATCCTTTTCGTTCCTCACATTTAGCAATATTCGGCAATACACAATGTTTCGACTCTGTTGAATAGTGCTTATTTTTTGGGCACTTTTTTACTCTCAAGTGTCCCAAAATGCATTTGCAAAACTTATTACATTCCTCATGAGGTAATTTTGTGTAAAGATTTCTAAATGAACACTCTCCAATGCATTTCGGTGTTTCAGAATTTTGATTTTGGAACAAATGAAACTTTCTTGATTCTTCAATTTCGACTGACGATATGCGAGGCAACACCACTATTGCTAAAACTATAATTAAATTTATTTGGTGTTGACTTGTTAATGAATTAAAAATTTTTTCCTGAATACTTACCAAGTAAAAACATTTTTTTTTTTTTTTTATATCTTATAGGTTTTTTACACAAACTGATTCGCACATACGAATTTCTAGTCTTTTATATTGTTCCAATCACTTTTGCCTAATTTGACAAGTGTTACTTTTGTGTACTTTAATAGATTAATGAGTCAGGTGAATAAAAGTTATGAAAACGTGATACGAAATCTTGTGTAAATATAGACAGACACAGAATAACTTGAGAAAGGTTTTAAAAAATAGTCATTTCTTAATGTTTACCTTTTATTGCGATGATAAATTCGATAATATCTTAAACCAGCTTTATAATAATTTGAATTTTGTTCTTATGATTAAAAAATCAATTGAGAATAAAAAATAAATCCAATTCATTGTCCATGAAAAATTTTTTTTAGAAAATGGAGAATCTTTTTTTGAGACGATGAAGAAGTGCAGTTAGCCAATTCTGGTTTCAAACAAGTAGCGTAATCGATATTGAAATGAAGACCATCAGCACAATTTCCAACCAACGGTATGCCTTCTTGAGTACAGTAACAGTATAAATCACATTTTTCATGAGCTAATAAAGCAATTTGATTTAAATCTGCACTTGCAGGTGGACATTCTCCTAAACAACCACTGTTTTGTATGCTCGGTGAGGATCCTTGACAATGAGCGTCTTGGGGATCTACACAGACGTATTGTTGCGGCAAAAAATGGAGTCCTTGAGGACAAAATACTTCAATAGGCGATCCTTGGCTGCACATACAAAATTTGCTGCAAACTTTGTGAGGTAAGTACGGAATATTACTACTTGAACAGCTTCCGATGCAATCTGATGAATCTGCTGATACTTTTGTAATAACTATTGCAGCAATTGCCAAAATTGCTGTAAATTTTTTAGATAATTATTGTAATTATTAATCTATGGCTAATTTTAAAAATGATTAATAGTCTACTTACTTATAAATTGACGCATTTTGTAGATCAATAAGTTATTTATAATTTTTAAGAATGAATGAAGATTAAGATTTTGCAGACCTTTTATAACGAAAACTAATCGCTTAAATTAGTTTTAATAAAATCATTAAAATAGACTCTAAATTGGATTTATCATGGACTATAAAAAATAACGATATCATCTATATAATTTATCTAATCAAAATAGCAACTACTAGATTCTTCAATTTCAAGATTGACTTATTCCTATTATATGGTTAGAAACTAAACTTTAGATCTTGATCAAAAGCAAAAAGAGATTAAATCAGACTTTAATCATTTTACACAAAATAGATTGCTTGGAGAAATTGATAAATTATTTCAAGTATATGTTAGATATATTTATTGATAATATTACGGTGATTAGGTGAAATATATATTTTATTGAAACGACTAAGAAAACTTAGAATAAAAAGACTTTATCATTTAATTTAAAATATATTTTAGTAGAATTAAATGCATGTAGACCATAAATTTTATTGGATTAAAATTAGCAATTGGTTTAAAAAATAAAAATATCATATACTCAGTCAGATTTATCATTAATAGATTAAAAAAAATTTTATTACGATTTTTAAAAGTACAATAATTATTAGGAATGATAAAAAGAACAAGTCAATTTTTTAAAAACAGTTTTTATTTTAATAAACTTTTTTACAGCAATAATACAATAGACAAAATAATTAACAAAAGAGCGGTCAGTAAAAACTCAATTGAAAATTTTTCATTCTATAATCAGGATTTACACACTTTGCGAGTTTTGCATCGACGCATTTCTTCTCTGGCCAACTGAATAGCATATCAGGTGGACAGGTATGAATAATTATATCATAATCTAAAATACATAAGCAATATCTGTTACAATTTTCATGGGGAATCAGGTAAATGACGTCTGGCTGCATATTTGCCGGGCATGCGCCGATACATTTGGCCTTTCTGACATCGTGCTTTTTCAAGTCAGTTTCCTTCATGCAGTTGTTTAATTCTGGTACAAATTTAGCTCCAGATTGACACTCGATTATTATTTGATTGGCAAAGTAACACAGACAAAATTTGTCAGCGTCTTTATGAACTAAATAATTTATTGAGGTGCCACATTCTCCAAGGCATGAAGATTTTGAAGGGATGATTCTCTTATTCTTGCTATCATTTGAAATATAATTATTATTACGATTGTGAATATTATTATTATTATTATTATTATTATTATTATTAATTTTTTTATTGCTTCTGACAAAAGATGTTTCTCCTTGACAATCAGCTTCTGCGGGATTCATACAGACATAATTTTCCGGGGAAAAATGAAGGTTTGCTGGACATGACATTTCAATAGGCTGTCCATGATCACACACACAAAATTTTGTGCATAACTTGTGTGGAATATATGGTACTTCAACGTCGGAACAATTTCCAATGCAATCTGATGAATCTGCTAAGACTTTTGTCATTGCAATTGTAGATATCACCAAAATTACTGAAAATTATTATCAATATTAAAAAATCAATCATAAATATTTTTCCAAGAAATTCATAATGATTTAATGATAAATAGCAATTAAATAAGTAAAATAATTGATTAAACTTCTTTAAATATTGCATTTATATTAATTTTTATCAAGCTGTGTATTTATTTAATCACTAGATATTAAAACGTATAATTTTGATATTTTTACTTACTTGAATTACGCATGATACAATTTAGATGCTATACTTGACACGGTTAAAATAATACTAACAATATCTTAAATTTCTTATCTTGCGTTTATATAGACAACTAATCGCCAAAATACTGATAAAATTGTTCGGTACCTTAAATAAATTAGTGGTGAATTCGAATCTTGAAAAAAACAAAGATATGCCATCAAGTTATTTAACTTATCTAATCAGATATTTATTTTTGTTTGTATAGACTTTGAAAGTTTATTGATAGAGAATAATTATCAAATATTGTAATATAAAAATTTAACATCAGGTTTCAATCACTATTTTTTAACAATAATTATAATTTTAATTAAATTAACTTAAATACTTATCATTATTTATTATATTTCGCTTAAAAAAAAAAATTCAAAGTTAAAAAATAGCGCGCTTTTAATTTGCGCATGCGCAACTATTTAAATTTGGCGCTTGCGCAGAATAACAATTGATTCTGAAGACTTGTCGATCAGCCTTGAGGATTGTGTACAGTACATAAGATACATCACTGTGTATTATTTCCGGCATCCGGCAGACGCCCCGATGATTGTCAGTGTGTGTTGGTAATGGTAAATGTCATAAATGTCTAGTACTTGTGTCTAGTGTCACAGACTCATTATTGTCACTTTTAATTAAATTTAAAACCCAGTCTTCTAGCTCATACCGTATATTTTGTACCTTCTATTGTGTTGTTACAACAATTGTTTAGTCGACGAAATTTGTTCTCTCATTAACCTGTAAGTATTTTCATTTATTTTATCAAATCAATTCTCACTAGCCGCTGCTGGCTTTCCAGTTGTCATTTTTTTACTCTTATCACTTGGGAAAATTCTAACAGATAAATTTTATTTGCGATTAATTATCATGTTAATAAAATGAATAAATTAATTCATTTTTTCATTTTAAACATTTTAAGGTATTAAATAAATCATATAAATATAAATATAAATTATCCGATCTATGGTTATGTTGAATGTCTCCTGCTGAGTTGGTATGAGTCATATTTCACACATGACTCCTGACATTTAATGTCATTGTTTAATTTTTTTTATTTTTAATACAATTATTAGTTCTCACCGTTTTTGTTTCATCAATTAATTTTTTTTTTTTTTTTTCTATTTTCAATTAAATAATTAAAGAAGAATTCAAGAGTAATCAAGGTGTTGGGTGTTAAATATTATCTAATAGACAGATGGTCTAGACAAAAAAAAATTTGTCAATTTTATCAAATAAAATTAAATTAAAAACTGAGGGAATTACTCATAACATGTTTTATGCCCGAGGCAATTGTTTTACTTTGGTTTCTACAAGTATTAGGTCAGTTCTTTATTTATAGTTAAGAATTGATTCTAAACAACTTTTACAACTTTATTTTTTTTTTTTCTTTCTACTACAGCTCGGTGAAGTCTATTTACATTTTAAATCATCATTGTTTGTTGTTAAGTATAGCGCAGTTTGAGATTACTCTTAAACGGATATACTTTCTAATATATTTAACTAGTTTGTTTTTAATCATCAGTAATCGTGAGTTACTTTTTTTTTTTTTAATTCGTTATTAATATGTTACGGTATTATTAATTTAATGATTTTAATTAGTGAAATTTTCTTTGTAATTACTTTTATAATTAATTTTCATCCTCCAAGAAATTACAATTTTTTTTTTTTTTATTTTCTAATTAATTTAAAAAGTCTATAAAAGTAATTTAAATATTTACAATTTTATATTTTAATTTTTTTATTGAAAATTTTGTCTACGTTTAAAAATAACTTTAATGATATTTAAATTTATGCAGCTGTCACTTGTCTCTGTTAGTTTCAACCCCTTCGAATGTTAGAAAAAATTTGTCATAAAACTATTAAAATAATTTCGTCAACAGCATGAAATAATAATATTAGAAAATATTAAAACTATTTTTATATTTATCATTACTGATGAAAAAAAATAATTATAAACAATAATCTCTGATAAAGAATTTATCAAACCGGAAGCAAGTGTTAAATGAATTCGGGTCTCGTCCACGGAGTATCTGATGGCAGCACTATCCGCAGATGCTGCTCCAAATCGAAACTCCAGAGCATCAAAGTAGTATCCTGCGACTAGGTATTCCGGATGACCCGGCCTAGAGGTTTTTCCACCCCCCGTGGCTTTCCTCAGTGCCAAAAGGAGCATTTACCCCCGGGATCCCATCAAAATTCCATCTCCGTCCCTCCGCGTTGACATTCATCTCGTTATTAATCTTGTTCGGGCTGCTCACGCCAGCGATTCGTCGCCTTTCGGGGCTTTTCCGCGATAAACTCGGAAAAATAGTCAGCTATTTTTCCGATTCCGACATGGAGCTCAGTGCTCCACCCATTCCTCTGAAAAGTCTCACCCGAAATGTGCCAACGACGTTTTCCTTGACTTTTCCCTTCGTCAATCCGAAATATTAACACGTAGTTATTATTTTTGTCGTGCTTTTATCGATTAGTGGCCGATCCAAGTGTCTGAAATTTCCTGTGATTCGTTTTTTAACGAGGGTGCGACGTATCTCAACATCCGTCAAGAACACAATTAAGACTGATTCTACAAAGTTACCAAAAGTTCAAATTACTTTCAAGTTTATTTAAAAATATTTATCATAGCACTATTTATTGAAGATAAATAATCAAAATTATTATTATTATTATTATTATAATTGTTCTTATTAAAATTATAATTGCATAGTTTATTTATAGATGTTTAAATAAATTTAAAATTTAAAAATGTTTTCCTGCTGTGCATGCAAGAAAAAAAGCAGAAGCAGCAACGGTGAAAGCAGCGAAGAAAGTGGTGATGGTTCTGAAGAAGTCGATTCAATAAAAATAGAATTGCCGATAGATAAAAAAAACTCTAATTTAAATGAAGAAAGCTCAAATATCGTCAACGAAAATCTAGAGCAATTAAATAGTAATGGCAACGGCAATCATGTTAACCATCAACTGGAACCGGAACTGGAACTGGAACTGGAGCCAGAGGAAGAAGAAGAAGAAGAAGAAGAAGAAGAAGAAGAAGAAGAAGAAGAAGAGGAAGAAGTTTTAGACGTGATTTATGAAGTTATTAAGCCTAAGGTGAAACCTAAAGTTGATGATAAACTAGAAACTGATACGGAAAGTTCACCAACTAATAAACTTACTACAGCAGATGCTCAACCGACTGATAATTCCAGTCCAGAATTGGAAACTGGCGATATTGATGTTAATTCCGAAGAGTTTATCAACGAAGTTAAGGAAATTTCCCGTGAAATAATTCGCGATGTCGAGAAACGCTCTTTAATTATTGTAAATGAAGCTCACCGTGTTTTGATAAACACTAAGGATGTTGACTCTAGTCTTCTTGAAGATGCCAAAGTTGAAGAGGTTAATGGTAATGAAGATAGAGACAAAGATAGAGAAGAAACGGGGGTAGATAATGAAATAAATTTATTAGAGAAAAATATAGTAGTTGTTGATGATAATTTACAAGATAAAGTTATTAAAGATAATTTAGAAAAAACAATTTTAGAGGATAATGTAGAAGTAAGTAGTGAAATTGAAGAAAATCAATCAGATGTTAGCAATCATGATGATAATTCAATTACTACTGTTAAAGAAATCCAAGTTAATTTAACTGATATTATTAATGAAGATAATATATTAGAAGTTAAGAGTATTAGTGATGGAAATAAGGCTAAAATAAATATTAAGGAACCTAACGGAACAACGAATGCTGAAGAAAGTTCTGTAAGTACCGACCAAGTTAAATTTCAAGTAGATAAACTAAATATACATACTCCAGAAATAATAGATCATGTTAGAAAAATTTCGACAGAGTTAATAAACCAAGTTGAAGTTAAGGTGATTGATGAGGTCAAGAAAATATCTTCGGAGATTATTGATCAAGTTGAAGACAACATTACTGATATGATCACGGTTGTTGAAGAAAATTTGTTGGTAGTAAATAGAGAGATTGAGGAAAATTTGTCGAAAATTAGGAAGCATTCTAAAGATCGATCTGACGTCGAGTTGTCTTTGGGTTGTGAGGAAGAAAATTTGAATTTTACGTTAGTTAAGTGTGAAGAAGATAAAGAAGACAAGTCTGTCCTCGTTGATAATAATAATAAAGAAGAAGAAATAGATGTTGATTTAGATGAAAGTAAAGAAGAAACAGGTGGTAGTTGTTCAATTAAAAATGAAGAAATAATTAGTATTTCTTCAATAGAAGGTGAAGAGAATTTAAATTTTACTTTGATAAAATGTGAAGAAGATAATTCCAAGCTGGCTTCAAGTAAAAGTGAGCAAGATAATTTGATAGTTGAGAGTAATGAAATAGAAACTGAAGATAAATCGAAGAATGATAAACAAGATGAAGAAGCAAAAGGAGTTGAAGGTGGAGGAGGAGACGGAAATGAAGAAGATAATGAAGAAAGTGATTCAACAAGTACTACTATTTCTATCAAAACAATAGATGATATTAAAACATGTAAATTGACACTAGATAATATAGTAATGGGACCACCGACTGTTTGTTTATACCAAGCCCCAGGTTACATCGAACGAACAATTGCCGATGGACCTGACGACGAGGGCGATGACTCTGTTTTCGAGAACTCAATAACTACGGAACCAGGTATTTTAATCCTGATTTTTAAAATATTGATTGAGTAGATTTTTTTATTTTGCTTGTATTATATTATATTATTTAATTAATTTATTGAAATTAATATTAATCTAACTGCGTGGAAAATATTTAAGGAAGGAGTGAATTTGACAATTGTGTTGAAAACATTATTGTACAGTTAGTCCGGCTTTGACTAAACCACCATCAGTAGCAGTAGTGCCAGTAGATAAGCCAATAACGCGTTGGCTCTCTGAAGACGACGACACAGATAATCTGGAAGTATGTGGTGGTATGCAAGAACCACCAGCTACGCCAGTTGCCAAGGATGAGCTTGCTTTGAGACGGCACAAGTTTTTCTCTGATTTAATGCACGCTTCCAACAATGACAACGAGCACAAAGTCAGATTCGATCCGTTGGGACCGATGATTCATCCTGGTTAGGATATACAAATATATAATATATAATTATATTTATTCATTTTATTGTATACTTTTTAGTACTTAAAGATTAAGATAATATTAATTATTAGTAATATTTCATGTTTTTTTTTTTTTAACTGTGTGCTTATATGTTTGTTATTATTAGTTTATTGTTTTGATAAACAGACCCATTTCTAATTTATTTTTTATTGTTGGTAAAAAATCTTTCAAGAAGTAGAATAATTTACAGTGGTCTGGTTATTAAAACAAATAATAATTCAACTGTTAAATAGAATATTAATATTTCTATAAATGTAAGTGTATTACGTTATTAAAACGCCTACATTATATTTAACGCTGGTGAATTCATCAACAATATTCACGGCTTTCTAATTATAAATCCGCATTTATATAGTTATTTTCATCGTGTTTTATACTCGTGACAGTAGTGTGTTGTCTCTCAGTTAACTCTGATTTTCTGGAACCACCGGATTATTATATTATATTATTAATAGGATTATATTTTTTATCTTCTGTGAAAAATTACATAGTTACAGTTTGTTTTATCTATCTACTTTAATTAAAAATTTATAATCTCTATCTTTTACTTTTTGAAACTATAATTAATTAATTGTCAACTAGTGAATAATAAAAATTAATAAAGTAACCCCAAAACTCATCGAATCAATAAAATAGAAAACTATTTTTAAACATAAAACGATGACACATTTTTATTATATTCCAACGTAGATCTTTTAGTCATCATATTTATGTAATAACATCTCTGAGTTGTAATAATTTCGTAAAATTACTTGCGACAAAGAAGCTATTTTAAGAAATAATAAAATATATATATGTATATATTTTCATTAAAAATAAAATCTGTTATTTAATGTTAATTAACTTTAAATATTTTTTCAGGGGGTTACGAGAACGAGCGAGACGAGCATCTAGAACAGTTGGTAACCCGTTTAGAGAACGTAACCAAAAGACTCGAGAGCGTGCCATCGAAATTTTTTACCGAGACCCAGGAAGTCGCTATCCAGACTTATTTTTCATTGCCAAAGCAAGTCGAGAGCGTCGACGTATCGACAGGTCACGAGTTTGAGGAGGAAGATCAAGAATTTCCTGATCCACCTGATTTTGGAGAGGTAGAAGTTGAAGTTGATCAGAACTCAGAAGTTGATTACACAGTTAGTATGTCTGTTGGTGGGTACGAAGATCTTGTCGCCGGTCCGTTCGCTGAATATTTGGCTCTCAGTCAAAAGATCGGCGGTGATGTTGCTGCTCACAGCAAACTCGTCAGCGAAGCTTTTCGGTAATTATTTTTATTTTAATCAATAATTTATATATCTAATTATAACTTTCTAATTTCAGAATTCAAAAAGAATTCATAAAAACAGCGGCAAGCCGTCCCGCACCATCAAACCAGTCTGAACAAGTGTCACTTCTAGGCCCTACATCATCACAAATTCAATTGATCCAGCAATTTCGCGAGAATAATCGAGGCTCGCAGTACTTTAATCATTTGTCAGCAATCAGCGAGAGTATTCCAGCTCTGGGATGGGTCGCTGTTACACCTACACCTGCTCCCTACGTCAAAGAAATGAATGATGCCGGTCAATTTTATACCAACCGTGTTTTAAAGGACTGGAAAGAAAAGTAAATATTATTTTTATCATTATTGGTCACATACCTTTTGATATTTTTAATTTAAAAATGTCAAAGTTCAAAGATCTTCAGGTAACTAGAAAAAAAAAAAAAAAAAAAAAAATGAATAATCAATTATTTAAAATTAATTAAACAGAGATAAGAATCACGTTGAGTGGTGCAAAGCATGGGTACAAACACTCTCTGAATTACAAAAGTACATACGTCAGCATCACACAACTGGTTTAGTCTGGTCTAAAGCAGGTAGTGTATCATCATCAGCATCAGCAGCAGCAGCAGCAGCACCACCACCACCACCACCTGGTGGTATGCCACCACCGCCACCTTGTATGCCTGTCGGTGATATTTCAGCCTCTGCTGGTGGTGATGATAGAAGTGCACTTTTCGCACAAATTAATCAAGGAGAAGATATTACAAAGTGTAATTATTGCTTATTAATTATTCATTCTTTTATTCTAAAGTACTGTTATCTCTCAAGACTCTTAGTATAGATGGCAGTTTTTGTTACATAGATTAGCAATTATTTAAATATTTTACTTTTTTATCAAATAGCATTGAAAAAAGTAACATCCGATATGCAGACGCATAAAAATTCATCTCTAAGAACTGGTCCCGCACCATTCAAAGCACCAGTTTATAATAATTCGAGCTCACCGATGAAGAGTGTGCCACCAGCAAACGCGCCTATTGACAAACCATCAGTATTCAGTCGCGACGGTAAAAAATGGCTGGTTGTAAGTATTTTATTTTTACATATACTTATCTATTGATTTTAATACTTTAAAACTAATTTTTTAAATTCTTCAAGGAATACCACAAAGGAAATAAAGATCTGGTGATAGAAAACCCCGAGATGAACAACGTCGTCTACATGTACCGCTGCCAAGACAGTACTCTCATAATAAAGGGAAAATTAAACTCAATTGTCATGGACTCTTGTCGCAAATCATCGATCGTTTTCGACTCCCTCGTCTCCAGCATCGAGTTCGTAAACTGTCAGAGCGTCCAGATGCAGGTGAGTTTTTAAAAAAAAGAAAATTATTTTTATAAGTTAAAATTACTAAAAAAGTATATTTTAAAATTTTTAAATGCAGTACAAATGAAAATGATTTAGAAAACCCAGTAAATAATTAAAACTGTCATTTAGTAATGTTTTTTTTTACGTTTAAAAATATTTTCGATACTTGAATTCGACCGGTGATAAATATGCTTGTGGTCATTATTCGGGAATTTGAGCTTTGAAACCGCTGACAAGTCTGATATTGACGTGCTTGTGTGTGTAGTTGAAGGTTTTGCGAGAACTTCTTTTTCATTAATTTTATTATTAATACTATTGCTATTATTATTATTATTATTATTATTAACATTAATATTACTATTATTATTATTATTATTATTATTAATAATATTATTAACTGCTGATGACACGACCGTTATAATTTTGGAGTCTTTATTAACATTAATCTCTTCATTTGAATGAGTATTATTATTTTTATCAATCACCTCTTGCACGCTCAATTCCCGGTCTTTAATATACTCCAAAAATGTCTTTGGGTCAATGACTTTAGTCACGCAATTATCGTTATCCGCGACAACATTAACATAAATAATAGTCTGATCTTTCATAATAAATTCATTATTTTTATTGTTGGTGCTTTGGCAGTTCCTTTTGATAACTGACTCGCGAAAAGTTCCCTCGGTAATCACCGGGATATTCTGGTTTGAGTTTTCCAGGCTGACGGAAACAGTGAGAGGTCCACGAGCGGGACTTTTGGGTCGATACTCGTCTTTCCTCTCTAGACGGTTCTTCAAAACCGGAATACACGATTTAGATAATTTATTCATAGACTCACGTGATCGCGAGTTGTACGCGAGCTTACTAGTCCCACTAATCCGCGGACTGGCTTCCATTTTTCTAGGGGTCACGTACGATTTACTGCGTCTCTGCAAATTAATAATTCTCCTTTCGTCCTTCTCTCGGTCGTTATCGCTCGTCAAATTCGAGTTACTTCTAGTTACTCCTTTTTTTGAGTAACCAGTATTTTTATTTTTATTTTTATTTTTATTTTTACTTTTATCAAATACTTTAGTATCTCTTTCAGCAACTTTTAATTGCTGGGAATTAAAAGCAGATTTTTTATCGCTGAAATTACTGGCATTTGATTTACTGTCTGATAAATTTAATTCGGTGTCCAAGAGACTCTGGCGACAAGTTTCGCCAGATAACAAACCAGTTGATTCATCACTTCTAACTCTCTCATCCTCGAGCTTAAAACTCTCCGATAAATTCATTTCCTCCCGACTTTTATCCTCCGACAAATCCGAAATAGAATCCACCGTTAAATAAATACTGCTCTCTTTCGATAAAACATTCAGCGACTTTATTTCGCTGAGCTTCGATTCCTCGTCCATATAGTCCAAATTAATCATCGATGTTTCAGATATTGTTTTAGTTATCCCAACAGCCCACGAGTTTTCAACCTGCGCCAGCGCCTCGAATCTCATCTGTTCTAGTTCTATCAAATTTTTGTTTCCACTTCTCGATGTTTCATTAATTACCGTCCGTGCTGTCAAAGGCTCATCGCTTAAATTCAAGTCCTCCAATTTGTCTTCATCCATTAAATTTAATTTCATAAAACTGTCAATTTTATCATTATCCACTTTAACTTCAACATTAACTTCCACTTCATCGTTTAAATTAATTAAATCTTCCTCACTGTTATTAATTTCAATTCCTGATAAATAATTTATTTTTTTATCATTATCTTTATTAATAATTTCTTTCACTTCTAAAAATTTTTTATTTCCACTTGCTTCCATTTTTTCCAGTAAATTTTTATTATCTTCAATACTTTTCAAAAATTCACCATCAATTTTAGTGTCTACCGAATCCAAACTCTCTTCAAAACCAAATTGATCAAAAGAACTACTCGACAACATTTTATTTTCATAATTATCGTCCTTATCCAAATCAATCAATGGGTTGAATTGCTGGATCATCTCCAAAGATTCATCTCTGCTGACATCTTTGCTGCTAACAAAGTCTAAAGAAATTTCCGACTCTTCGCTAATTTTCTTGAAACCTAGCATTGACTTGCTGATTTTTTCCGTACAGCTACTTCCCGACTGTTCTTCATTAATAATATCCAGTAACTTCGGCTTGACATAATTCAACTCACAATTATCCACCTCTAAATTATTTTCCAAGTAAAACTGATTGATTACAGCCTGTTTTAATTCTTTGTTCTCATCAAAGCCTAAATTTTCCTTTGAATTATAATTCAACTCAAATTTATTATTATCTCCATCAGAAATGTTTTTTTCTTTTTCATCCGACCCATTATCAATTGACTTGACTTTATCAAAATCAATTTTACTGGCATCGCTTTCAGTGTCAGTCCTCAAATCACTCAACTCCTTCAAAAACTCTCTAAACTCTTCTCTCTTATTACCGTCACTAGATTCGACAACCAACAAATCATCTTGACTATAACTTTTTAAAACAGTTTGTAATTTTTCCAACCTCTGCTGAACATCCGCAAGACTTTCCTTAGTAGTGATTTGCTTTTGGGAAGACTTTAAAATAGTCTCTGAATAAATTGAATTGTCAAAATTAAAATTTTTAGCGGAACTTTTTCCCGAAGAATTGATTGACGTGCTGGAATTATTGTTGCTTTTATCAACGAGTTGTAAATTAAACTCAGAATCATTTTTGTCTTGTACTGAGACAATCATTTTATCGCTTTTACGTCGGTGTAATTTTTCGCTGTCATTAATCTTGTGCCGGTAATTATATCTCTTGTCAGCGTTGGCGGACTTGGGCTTGCGGGCTCGTGAGTTGTTGTTGTTGTTGTTGTTATTGTAATTGTCTCGCGGACTTTTGAGGCATTTATTAAACCACCGGTTATCTGATAAAGTCAGCCGTATATTTTGTTTATGACCCTCGATACTCGTTCCTTTTATTTGCTCAGGCAATGGCCAGGTCCCGTACTGCATCTTGTAAGTCAGGATATTAACGCGTAATTCGAGATCTTGGAGCTTATATCCCACGTCATTTAATGTCTCTTTTGTGAGGACACTTTCGTTTAAAGACTTCAACCGGGACCAAATTGTATGGACAAGAATTGTTGATACCAGCAGTAAAATTATTATCTGTGTTATTAAAATTTTATTACTACTTATGTAAATTTAATTAATAATTTATTTATTTATTTATTTATTTATTTATTTACTAATAAAGTTAATACTTACTCGTAATAATACGGATTCATTAGTAACACAATCGACAACATCGGTTACTATTTCAGACCACATATAATTAAAAATTGCATATGGACATTCTTTCCAATTAAGCTCACAAACTAATCTTACCGGTCTGATGTTTCCTCCTGTTGATACATAATAAATAAATAAATAAATAAATACATGAATTACTTTTGTTAATTCGAAAAATAAATATTTACCGATTTGCCAACGCATTTTTCGTTGCCTCAAAATATCCGGTAGAAAATAAAATAGTAAATATAAATTTACTAAAAAAAAATAATTTATAAGTTACATCGTTGTTTGACAGATTAAAATGACAGTCAATTGTCATAATATTTTTTTAAATTTCCGATAAATTTTTTTTGGCTGAAGAAGAGTTTTTTATTTTTTTAATTTCACGATAAGTTTTATTTTATGTTTTGTGTGTTTATTATTTTGCATGGTCTGATTTTGAATGTATGGAATGTTTTAAATTTAATTTAATGTTAAAGTTTAATTACTCATTTTTTTTTTCTATTATTCTTTTTAGGTACTTGGCAAAGTTCCGACAATTTCAATTGACAAGACTGATGGTTGTCAAATGTATTTGAATCAAGAATCACTTGACGTTGAATTGATTACTAGCAAATCTAGTGAAATGAATGTTATGGTACCTAAAAGTAACGGTGATTACGTAAGTTCAGACAATTTTTTAGTATTATAATTTTATTTTATTAATATTAAAAATGAATAAAATTTTAATGGCTCATTTATGTATTTAAAAATATTATTTAAGAATTTAATTAGTTATTTAAATATAATTAATTATACACAATTTACAGACGGAATATCCAGTGCCAGAGCAATTTAAAACGACTATTAATCCCAAAGGATTGTCAACGATAGCCGTCGACTCACTGGGATAAATTTATAATCCTCTTAAAACTCGTCTCCTAATCATTAGATTCATAATTAAAAAAAAAAAAAAAAAAAAATAAAATAAAATAAAATTATACGAATATAATCATTAGGGAATAAATTTTTTTGGTTAAATTAACAGTAAACTTTAACCGTTAAATTGATATAAATTATCAATGAAAAAAAAAAAAAAAAAAAAAAAGAAACGTACTGAATTCAAAATTTACAAATTGAGATTTAAAAAGTCTATTAGGTCGGCTTGGATAAAAGTTGAACTTACTATCGCTTTTATACATTTACACCGTTTCTAAGACTTAAACTTTTATTCAAGCCTTTAAATTTATTCAGAAAGAAAAAAAAATTAGTCGGTCGCTAAAGTCGCTTTTAATTAATAATTTTATAAATTCACGTGAGTCCGTAATTGATCTAATCGAGTACTGAGATTCAAAAAATTCTTGCAATTAAACTTTGCTACTACTAATAAAGTAATAAAAGTAATAACTAATTTATTATAAAAACATGGGTTTTATCATAATAACCATAGAGTAATAATAAACCAGTTAAAATAATCAATTAATCAATTACAATAAACTGAGTGGAGTTTGTACCGATAACTCATTAATAATAAATAATTTATAAATCATTGGTTTTTAAATTTTATTCATTGAATCATTTGTTTATTGTTAAATTAAAAAATTTAATAATGTTCAGGTAATCGATTAATTATTATTTATAAATTAATTGTACTTTAAAATTTTATATTTATTTGCTATAATTAACAGTAATATATACAATGAAAAAAAACTTTCAATAAATTCAAATTTTAAACATATAATTATTTTTCCTGTTAATAATTTTTTCTTTTTAATTTTAAATATTATCACACTTTCGTTATAATTACATTGAATGTTTTTAATCAAAATGAATTACAAAAAAATTAATATACTAATCATTGTTAATTACTCAATGATCAATTGAACACGTATACTTTTAGTATTAATTAAAATTAAAATTACATTCATTATCATTATTATTAATATTATAAAACCAGTCTTATTAAAAAACGATAAATTAATAAATTTATTGCACAATTGAGCGAGTTATCACGTCAATCAGTAATTAGAACAATCAATAAATCGACATGGACATTTATACACTTAACACGCGGTGGCATGAGCAATTAGCGTTTGCATTAATTTTAAAATTAATTATCTTTATCTATTTTATTTAAATAAAATAAATGTTTATGTTTAATTAAAGGGAATTAATTTAACAAGTTGAGTAGATGTTGTTGTTGTTGTTGTTGTTGTTGTTGTTGTTGTTAAATCATGAACTAGAAGGACAGTCGCGTTCGTCGCTGCCGTCTGAGCACTCGAGGAACCCATTGCAGACGCGCGACCGCGGAAGGCACTCGCCCAAAGGACACCTGTGTCCTTTGCAGGCGGGTATCAACGGCCTCACGTCCTTCTGTTTCATTGACCTCTCGATCCACGGTAAATAATGAATCGTTTTTGTGTAAACACCGGGTCTCCCTGGTCTCGCACATCCGTAACCATTCGATGTAATACCGTGTAACGTGTACTTATCATTTGTTTTATCGCGACAAACAAGTGGACCACCACTGTCTCCCATGCAAGCGTCTCTTCCCCCGTCTTTTAATCCCGCGCAGAGCATTCCTGATGTTATACGATACAGCGGTAAGAATAATGTTTTTTTTCTGCATTCTTCTGTTGATATTAGAGGCAGCTCCACTTCTTGAAGTGTATCAGCTGAAAAATATATATAATATATAATATTCACCAAACAAATAAGAAGCAGGAGAAACTAATAAATAAAATAAATTTTGCACAAATAATAAGGACACGTAATATTCTCGGGTGGTGAGTTTGTGTTCTCCTTTTTTATTGCCTCAATTATTTAATTTTAATTGGTAATTAACCATTAAACTTACGGAATATGCGACCAATTTCAAATAATTGTCCCCATCCGGTTACTGTACATATGGTCCCACTTTTAGGTTCGCTGTCTGGCAAACAAACGGGACGTACGTAATCGCTAAAAATGACGGGTCTTTCGAGACGCAAAAGTGCGACGTCGTTTATAAACCCGCTGTCGATATATTCTGGATGCAAATTGATGAAATCAAGCGTCAGTATTTGCTCGTGCGGACTCGGAAAATTTCCTCGTCGAGTAGCTCCTATCCTCGCAACCCAGTACTCGTTCTTAGCGCTAAAAGCCCATCAATCATCCAATAAATAAATTGTAAGATAAAAATAATAAAAACTATCGAAATACTTACTTGTAAAAACAATGAGCGGCTGATAGAACCCATTTGTCACTAATTAAAGCGCCTCCACATTGATAATCACCTTCTTTGTAGAGTGCAACTTGCCAAGGCCAGCTTCCTGCTTCGGAACTGCCTCCTCCGACGATTCTGGAATTTCGAAAACTCCGTCTAATTTATTTATATATTACTTCCTATTTATTAGCATACCAACAACCGTGTATTTGCGCATTTCTTATCGCACTCGACATCGAAAACAATTATTTACCATTTATAAAAAATTACCTAGCCTGTGAAGTTGTTTGCGTTCTTATTCCGCACTCCAAACTCTTGCATTTCACCTTCAGGACTTCGCCGCTCGGGCAATCCGATGTTTTGAATGTCAGGCTTGTTTTATCCGGTAATTTATCATTGAAGAATAAGCTGTAGTAGATTTGGTTACGTCCTTTTCGCTTCTCTATTACTTTTTCAACTTTTTCGTAGTCTCTGAAAATAACGATTATCTTTGTTAACGAGATAAACTTTTAAGAGTACAAATCAAAACTTACTGATAAGTAATAGCCTTGCAAACAGCCCGTCCAAGGTCTTCGATAGTCCAAATAGTTCTTTTGTCATCCAACAAACCATCCGTGCTATTTAAACACAATTTTCCCCATTTTCCATTTTTCCTTACACTCAAGTATCCTCTGTCGCTGTAACTATTTATCTCCGTCCCCAAATTATTTTTAATGTAACTATAATCATTATTAAAAAAATCATCTGGTTTTTTGTTCACCGGAATACTAACTTTTGTACTGAATCCTTTTTGATCATTATCAATGACATTCTTAGTTTTAGCATCAACAGCTATTTCTCTACCAAAAACTTTCGTGTTTTCCCCCACCCTCGTTTGTCTTCCGTCAAAATTACCGTCAAACATTCCCGTGTTTAAAACACTCTTCTGAATCTCTTCCTTCAAAGTTTCTATTCTAAAAGTCGTAGCAACTGTTTCCACAGCTTTTTGATCTTCCAGTTGGAAAGTCGAGTTAATTTTTTCCTTTCTCTCTTCCCAATTTGAAATTTTCTTCAAAACACTTTTGTCCTCTCTAAAATCATCATCATCATCATCATCAATTAGAGCCGCGCATTTTTTCTCATCTTCACCTCCAGGACAATCTTTGTACCCATCACAAACTTTGACAACATCAATGCAAAACCTCGAATTTCCACAAACAAACTGGCCAACAGAGCACCAATCACACTGGGATTCGTCAGAATAGTCCCAACAATCTGGAATTCCGTCACAAATTTTTTGATGGAGCAACTGCGACCTCAGAAAGTCAGCACACGTGCAATTCGCTTCGTCCTCAGAATTCGCGCACTCTCCCAACATATTACACCTTCCCGCAGCGGGAAGACACTTTCCGTCCGGGCATTTGAACCCCTTGCAGCTTTCAGAATTTTCTTTTACAACCTCTTCTTCATCCTTGACAACTTTATTTAGAACTTTCTTATGAACTTCAATTCCATCCCTACTTAGCGTAACTTGGCTGCTGAAATTCCCCGCAATTGTTTTATTTCCCATCGCAATATCCGCGAATTTCTTCAGCTCCTCAACATCCACAAAATTCTTATGATTCTTATCAATTTCCGGAAACTTTGTCACTCTCGTACTATTTTTTCCTTTCACAGAATCTGAATCTGTTCTAACCTCAGCTAACTTTTTCAGTTTCTCCAAAATCGCCTCCTTTTCCTGCGTCGAAATTTTTCGATCAAAAGACTGCAGAGTTTTTAAATCAAACGTTTCCAAATCACTAGGACTAATTTGGTCACTAAATGACCGATTTTCTGAATTCGCTCCCTCAGAATTTTTCCCGTTTTCTTCTTCATCATTATGAATTATTGGCGGTGAAGTAGAATTGGTGATATCAAAGCTTAAAACAACATTGTTAGTCCTAACTTTCGTGGAAACTTTGGTGCTAATCGACGTAACAACTTCTACAATGCTTTGAATCGGTCTATGCTCCTCCACATTCGACGGTTTGCTCTCGAGATCTTTAGTACTGAATAACTTCTCCAACAATTCACTGCTTCTAATACTACCTTCATCCATTAGCGACTTTTGGCTTTCCGTAGCATTTGTCACGCGTGGATTGGCATCCCGATTTTCATCTCTCACAATGTTCGCCTTCAAAGTTTCATTGTAAGTCTTTTTCTGTTCCACTTCAGGCTTAGTTTCGTTGTTCCACGTCCAAATAAACAGCTCCGGAGCTTGAGTTTGACCCTCCGTTGTTTCCAAAACTTCAGAAGCCACAGTAGCTTGCTGAAGATCCAATTTCTCAGTATCAAAATTGGTGTGCAGCAACTCAGCATCAATTTCAGTAGTGCTCAGAGTCATAACCTTATCATCATCAATTCTGTCCGTCGAATCTGATGGAATAAAATCAACTTCAGTAACACTAAAATCTTCATATTTTGCACTATAATTACTTTCATTAATGATCTTTTCATCTTTGTTTTCTTCAATTTGAACCTTTTCTGGGTTCAAATTGATCTTATCCACAGGAATGGTGTGCCTAAAAGGTTTCAAGGTCCCCGAATGCTCCACCAGACTAGGATTGCTCTCTCCGTTCAAATTAGGTGTTTTGTAGCTCGTGTAAATCGGCTGCTTTTCATCTTTCTCTTGAACCCTCTCCGGCAGAGCCGCAATATCCGAAAATTTGTTCCTCGACTCTAGATCCAGCTCCAAGTCCAATTCCGAAACAGGCTCTGCTATTCCAACCCCAGAAATTTCAGAAAATTCAGAAGTCAGCAAAATCGGCTCCTCAGTTTCTATAACCGGATGCTTTGAATCAACTGGCTTAAAATTCTGAGTCCCGGAAGTTCCCACATGCAAATTGAAAGTTTCTGGAGGAAGTTGGCCAGAGACTTCAATTTCCGGTTTCTCGAGCTCTTCCACCCCTGGAATTTTATTTTTAAACTTCCCATTCGGCCTGAAGTTCACCATTTCTTGCGGGACTATTCTGTCATGAGGGAAATCCGTATCCTGCATGTCAACAGGCGACAAAGCTACGGCAGGAAGGTTAAATTTGATCGCTGGGACTGGAGTGGTTAAAGAAATCTTCTCTATTTCAATAGAACTTTCAGTTTTCACCCCAGAATCTTTCAGTTTTGACTCTTGACTGTAACTGGGTATGATTGGACGCCAGGGGGATTCTTCAAAGTCTGGTTGTGGAAAACTGTTGAAAGGCTTTTTGGTAGTAGTTGTAGTAGTGGTAGGAGAAGTAGTTGACGAAGTACTAGTAGTACTTTCTTCTTTCCAACTAACTGAACTAGTAATTTCTTCAGTTGTCGTTTCTTTTCCAACCTTTGTTTCCTTTTTTATTTCGATGACTCCTGATTCGATTTTGGTTTCAGTTTTTTGAATTTGAGAACTAACCTCGGTGGTGGTTTTGGTAGCCACAGGATTAATTTTGGTCGCCTGATAGGTTCCCTGGATAGTCGGAATATTTGCAAAGTCAATGTCAGCCTCGCTGGGTTCCATCTTGGCGGGTTTTGAATTTAGATTTGGTTTCGATTTGGTGTTGATCAGAAGCGTGTTATTTCTGGAGGGACGGAGAAGTCCATTTTTGGTTATCATTGCATTGCGCTGGGACACCAGGGGTTTTTGCGTCCTCGGAGAAACATCGGTAAGTCCTGGAAAAGGACATAAATAAATAAATAAATAAATAAATAAATAAATAAATAAATAAGGTTAATTTAATTGACAGGCTTGCCTACAAAAGTAGATGAGTAATTAAATTTGATTGAATGTGCATTAATGTTTTTATTTTATTTTAGTAGTTAATTTGATTTGATATTATATTTAATTGATGGTAATTTTAATTAATTTTAATTACTGCGGACGATGATGTTGGTAAGATCTAGTTCCATGTCATTGAAGAGTGATGAAGATGAGTAGGTTTCTTGAGCAATTATATCCTGTACGGTTTCTTCGACGTTAGTTATGCTACGGGGAATCTTTCTTCTGTCCAGGTACAACCTGAAAAAGACCTTGAGCGTGCCATTCTCGAATCTATCTATGATAGCTTGCTTGAACGAGGGTCCAAGGACACTTCTTTTGAAGAGCGCGTCAAACTATAAACGACAAAAGAATTTATTTATTTATTTATTTATTTATTTATTGATAAGTATAAATGTATGTTGCTTTATTATTTAGTCTAATTTATTATCTTACATATTTTTTAGGGTAAAATAATATAGCAACATACTTATATGTATTTATATTTATTTTATCGGTGCTTTGAATTATTGTTTTTAGTCGGTATGTCATGCGAAATATTACTGCGCTAAGACCATATACAAGAGACTGAGGACTAAGAACTAAGAACTAAGATACCAAAGCAAATACAATTTGACTCACTATGTTTTTGTATTTGCGTTCCTTCTCGCGGAATACCATGCTCGTATTTAGTTTTAGCATCGGATTATACTTTTCTCCTCTGTTAATCCGTATGCTGCAGGAGAACACAAGTACCGCTGGAAAAGTTTTTTTTTGTTTGTTAATTTTTTTTATGTTTAGAAAATTTTTTTGAGAAAAACACTTTTTGAAAATACTTACCGTTGGTCGAGTCGGATCTCATGGCTGAAAACAATTTTTTTTCATTAGTAACAATAATATTATTATTATTATTATTATTATATTTAGTTATTATTTTTGGTTTTAATTAAACTTACCTCCCATCCATAAAGCAAGCCCGGCAATAGCTACTACTACAATTATTACTAATAATGCTGCTATTATGAGCACGGCGCTGCCAACTTTCCATCTGGCGTTCCCGTGTGTTTTTGAAGGATGTGGAGGTACACGTGACCATGCTGATCTTGGTGGTAAATAATAGTCATTCTGAAAAAAATAATATATTGTTTTTTGAGACAATATTTTAATAAAAATTTTTAAATTGTCCTATAAAATTTCAAGTAAATTTTTATAAAAAGACCTGCCAAGTCGTATATCAAAGAGGTACTTTGTCGTAACTATGAAATATCAAGACAATTCCGAGCGTGGTGTAGCGAATTTGTTTTATTATAATTTATTAATATTAAAAAACCGTATTAAATTTACGATATTGTCCGTAGCGGTATTTTGTAAGGACATTCATCGTGCAGAACACAAATGGTCTGTGCCGTTATGAACGTCATCATGGTCATCGGTAATGTGTTTAGAATTTTTATAACTCGCGGCAGAACAATCACGACAATCACTATTAATAGTATATTATAGGCATAAACAACCCCGCAATAAATACAATCAATGATGATAATAATAATAATAATAATAATAATAGTAAATTATGTAATAATAAAATCATTTTCATAATATATAAAATTATAAATTATAATAATTACAAATTACAAGTGCTCTTAATTAGTGTATTATATTAAATATTCCCTTAAATATTATTACACTATAAAAATAAGGAAGAAGCATTAATGTTGAGCATAAATATACTGTTAGCTCTCAGTCACGCTTAAGTATTTTCATTCACATCTGCCTCTTAATTCAAATCAACACATTTCAGGATGTTTGTTTTTTATTCACTAATTATTATATATATATAAATAAAATTTTTAAATAAAAAACCTTCAGTAGACATTTAATTTAAAAAAAACCAGACAGTTTTTCGTGATAAATTTTTCAAAGATAAAAATTAATATAAGATTTAAAAAAAAAAGATTTAAAAAAAAAAAAAAAAAATCCTATTTGATCTGAG
This sequence comes from Cotesia congregata, assembly GCA_905319865.3. NCBI lineage: Eukaryota > Metazoa > Arthropoda > Insecta > Hymenoptera > Braconidae > Cotesia > Cotesia congregata. The sequence goes on along the minus strand of CAJNRD030001123.1, from coordinate 138,038 downwards.
TTTGACTGAAAAAATTTTACTCCGAGTTTTTTTATCTAAAAATCTCACCGTCCATTAACATCAGGAATGTCGGTAAATAAAGAAAAGCCTCGTATTAAATAAAGAGTGATGCTGGTAGAGTATAAAATAGTGGCTGCTCGAGAACGATTACTCCGACTCGACAGAATCCCTTCAAGCTGATCGCAATTATTTTTTACTTTAGCGTAGTAAAACAGAAACAATAAAAGTTAAGTATTGAAGCAGAAACTCATTTAATAAAAAATAACTACGACAGAATTTACTGATGAATAGATGAAGGACAAAATTAAAAAAATATACCGATTATATTATGATATGATATATTAGGCCCTGATCGGTGCTTAGTCAGATTACCGATCCTATTGTGGGAAGCAATTAAATGACGTGTCTTATCATATATATTATGCATGCATTTATTTTAATCTAGGTCAATGGCTATAATCTAGATCGCGATGGTCGTCCTTAAATATTCATATCGGCTCCTAGGAAAATAACATTGATGTAATAAATAATAAATAATAGAATAAAAACAAAGCTTAGAAGGTTTGCCGAGTAAAAATAAAAGCGCATTGTTGAATTGAAGATTGATGCATCTTCTCGTTCTCGGTACTCAACAGCTCACTTACACTGTGATACCAAGCATGACAAACTACTCGGATCACAGAGCGTGGTAACAGCTACATGGCGACTCATAAAACATCATTAGCCCTTACTAAATTACTAGATAATAACTTGCGGAAGTGACACCCTCATATTTAGTCTGGGCTTTAATTTAGATTCATACTTTTTTTTCATCTTGTTTAGTTTTTTCTTAATTATCTCGGGTAATTATTGTGATTTGTTAATTTATCTTTGGTTTTTGTCAAGGTAAATTTATTTTTTTTAAAGATAATAATATAAATATTTGGTTGCAAATAAAAATTTTAATTTTGGTGAAAATCTATTATTTTGCACGCATAAAACTCATCTTACTTCTATAAAACTTAAACCGGGGAAAAAATGGTGATTATTACTGGAGGTATTTATAATAATTAAAACAACAAAATAATGAATAATAAATAAAACGTTAAAAAGGCACGTATAGATGCAAATGAATTCAGCGGCGTGACTCGGTGATTTCCGGTGTATCGTATTCGTGCATGATTATGTTTAGAACCGGCTACTGCACTTGCAGGAATTTATTTAACTATCGCTGATGTTACTTTGATTATTTTATAATATCATTTAATTCGCTATTGCCATTATTTATAAATTTATAAATTTATAAATTTATAAATTTACAAATAAACAGAAGCGTCGACACAAAGCTCAATAATTTCAATTTGAGATTATCCAGACACCTCAAATAGTTATTATATATCCTGATCCTTATGTTTAATGCATGAGGTAGGTGAAATATAAATACAAATAAGGGGAAATAAAAGTCTAACAGAGAGCAGACAAAATATATATATATATATATTTATATATTTATAAGTTAAGTGTAACTCCAGTCGTTCCACCAGTTCCGTGGCCTAAAGGCCTAGGGCCTGTATGACCGTCAGAGATACCGAATCCTCCTGAACTACCATGACCTCCAGGAGAACTATGACCTTCAGCAGAACCACTACCAGTTCCAAATGTACCTCCACCAGAGCCTGCATGACCAAATCCTCCACTGCTACCATGTCCACCAGGAGAACTACCTGCTCCATGACCACCACCAATTCCATAGCTTCCTCCACCACCTCCATAACCTCCGGTAGAGCCAGTATGGCCGCCGTCAGTGAGACCAAATCCTCCACTATTACCATGTCCACCAGCAGAACTGTGACCTTCAGCAGAACCACTTACTCCACCGTGACCTTTATGACCTCCACCAACAACACCGAAACCTAAATCAGGAGTAAAACCTACTCCAATACCCCCGTGACCTCCTCCTCCAACACCAAATCCTACATCTAATCCATGGTCACCATTACCAGTGCCCAGAACATTTGTTCCTAATCCTCCAAAGCCAGTATCATGCTCAAAACCACCACCAGTATGAGAACCACCTTCATTATAACCACCTTGGTCGTAATTTCCTCCTATTCCTGGGCCTCTAAATCCGCCACCTGATAAAATATTTAATCTATTAAAAATCGTTAAAAGGAATAAAAATCATTTTGGTGAAAAATTTAAACTTACCATTAGTTTGAGAACTAGCGCCTGCTGTTGCTGATGCTCCAGAACTTGCTCCGGTATATCCATTGGTTGGTATGGTACCACCCTGTGAATAAATTGGAACTTTATGTCCCCCACCAGATCCATAATATCCTCCGTGTCCTCCATGTCCTCCAGTGTATCCGTTATTTCCACTTCCAAAACCACCTAGTCCACCATTTCCATGATATCCACCAGTACCTTTAATATAAATAAATAATAAAATTGTTATTCCAAATAATTAAATTAAAAGAAAAATAGTAAGGGAGAAGAAATTTTAAGTATAAAGTTAGTAGAAGTGAAAGTAAAATAATTAATTATTGTCAGTATCAAAGAAAATATATTTATAATAAAACTTACCACCAGCACCACCAGCTATACCAGATGCTGCAGCATTTGCATTAGCATTGGCATTGGCATTAGCATTAGCATTAGCACCTCCAATACCACCACCATTATTATTATTATTACCTCCAAGTCCGCCATGTCCTCCACCTCCATAATAACCACCTCCATTATTGTATTGATGTCCTGCGCCACCAGCGCCGCCGCCTCCTCCAAAACCGTGATCTAAACCTCCTGCACCGCCATGAAATCCCTCTTGGTGTAAACCTTGATTACCGTCGTTAAAATATATTCCATCATTATTGATCGCCCCAGCATCAGCGTCTGCTCTGCCGAGACCGGTCGTCTTGGTGTCGGTTTTGGTATAAGTTTGACCATCCCTTAAACCACTACTCGAACTGGATGATGAGCTGCTTGATGAACTCGCAAATCTTCTGTTACGGAAATCTGGTAATATTTTTTTTCGACATTATTATTATTATTATTATTATTATTATTATAGATTATTAATTTCAGTATCATGATTTAATATTGATTTTTAGGAGAAAAAAAACGTACCTTGGGCATTGGTAGTTAAAACCAGGAGGGCTAGAAGCCCGAAACTAAGTTTACTTGTTGCCATGTCGAAGTCAAACTGTGCTGATTATCCAGAAACCAGATAGTAATATACCCGGATCTCCCACTCTTTTATTTTTTGTTCGATTTTTCTGTTGATTGTGAGATTGTCGATACGAGTAGCTTGAGCTGGACTCAAGCTACTCTCGTCGGGTTGGTCTTGGTCCCTCCTTCTCACCTTCCAACTAATTGACGTATGTCGTGAGTATATGATATTTTATCGCTACTTCCTCGTAATAATATTCGTTTTGATTATTCCCTTACCTTCTGAAATCCCCAGGCTTTGTTGTTACGAGATAAGACTTTTTTTCGGTTACCGTTTCAAAAGTAAATCAATATAAATAAAAATTGATATTTATTATTTAAAAGTTTTATATTTTTATAAAATAATTAATAATCGATTCTTTGGGTTTTTTTTTTTATTTTTTTTACTAAACGATTAATTATCTTAACTCTCATTAAAATTAAAAAATTTTTAAATGCTCGACTAGTAATTTTAGAATTGTTGAGTAACATTTATAATAATTGTCATCAATTACTACAATTAAGAAATAAAAATCGAAATGATAAAAAGTAATAATTTTTTTGTTTACTTGGGTCTTTCCAAAAAATTTTAAATTAGATATTTTAATCCTTTTCTAAAATTTTTCTACAACAGAAATTTAATAATTTATTATATATTTGTCCTGATGTAGTTATCGCACTCGTAACTATCGTAAGATGCAGTAGGGAAAATCCTCGATGACTCATCAGAGCGGTACATAAAACTGGATTTTCCAAAATAATCCAATTATCAGATAAATAATAGAATGAAAATGAGAACAGCTCTCATTTTAAGATCAATGTCTATTGATTTGATGATATTCACAACTAAATAATAAATAATTAATTTAAAAAATATATAAACTTGAACTGCATACTGCATCAGGTCATATCACAAAAGTACTTATTTATGATAACCCGAGATAGTAATGCTTTCCAAGAAAAGTGTAAAACTAGGATTTATTACGAAATTAATATCTCAAATTAGGACAAGGTCAGTTTTATTTCATTTTTTTTTTTTTATTCGAAAAAGTTCTTTTATTTGCTGCTTGCTTTTAATTATCGATTTTAAACTTATTATATTATTAAAAATTATAAAAATTATTATTATTATTGCTGCTTGTAGTTATAATTATAATTAATCGTTTTAATTATTATTATATAATTATAAAATAACCGATTACCTCATCTTGAAGATGGGATTAAATATTTGTTTATAGTCCGTGATGGTGAGTATATACACATAGCACGATGATGGAAAGGAGATTACCTTCATCGATACTGTTTGTAAACCGAGTACGTACAAAACTGAATATTCAACTCGTTCACTCATTTTCAGACGTAATATCCAGTAAACTACTTCTTCTTCTTCTTCTTCTTCTCAGTAAAACACTTATTGAAAAACCTCAAGGTCGAAAGACTTGGTACAAATAAAAATACTTCCTCAAGATATAATTTATTATCTTTTTAAAATTAAATTATGCGTTTTTTTATTAGAGTAAATGTTATTATATTATTTATATAGCTTTTTCTTTTTTTTATCTGACTCATAACAATTGGGTTTTGTATTATTTATTAGTTAAGGTTTGACGTCGGGAATTCCTGTCATTCAAAACCGGTTTTTGACTTTTTTTTTTTTTTTTTTTTTTTTATTTTTTTTTTTTTTTTTTCCAATTAATTTATCCTCAAAATTATAACAAATTATTTTTACTGTAATGATTAGCAATAATCCCGGTAATTAAATAAATGTGCATACATAAATAAAATGTAAATAAAGATTGGAGTGATGATAAAAAAAATGTTTGCCTCAACCCCGTTTAGTGGATTCAAACGTCTCTATTTCCCACACATTTTGATAAATGACAGTCGAGATAAATTAAACTAAACGCTCAACTTTTCAACGTCATTGTAGTGTTCACCGCACATCAATCAGCTTCAAATACTGCTACACACTACACAAACATACTCATCATAATTATAATTATTTTAATTAATCACATAACTTAAAATCTAGGCTTAAAAAACAAATAAATAAATAAATAAAAATAAGAAATACAGTTGATTATTTTATATATAATTTTTATTTTTATTTGTAACTGGGTTTAGTTTTATCAATTATTTATTTAGTAACGGATTTAACTATCAATTCCAATTTAAAAACAATTCCTTAAGTATAAATGTATAAAAGAGTTTTTTTTTTTTTTTTTCTATCAGCTGCCTTTGTCTATTTATGATTATTGATTACATTTAAATATTTTTATACTTTATCACGGAATAATTTCTAATAGCTTTTAGTAATAAATGATTGGTCAAAATTTCCAATTAAAATTTTACTCTTACAAATCTCAATTAATATTAATTAATAATTAAATACAATAGCTCATCTGAAGAAAATATAATTAATTAATTAATTAATCAACAGATTGATTTATAAAAAAAACACGGACGAATTTAATTAATTTTTAATAAAAATAAAATAACTAAAATCGCTATAAAAATTTACCTAGCAACATTTACTCTTATTTGTAACATATGATTAATAATATTGTTATAAATTTCAACAAAATTACTGTCTAATTATTAAGACATAATAACTCTAGAGTAAATAAAATTGTAATTATAATTTATAATTAAATAAAAATATTTAACCTCGTAGCATCGCTCGATATTTATCCAGCGCTCATACGATACTATTATTTACAATCAATAATTGTATAATTTTTTTTTATAAAAAAAATTTTTACAAGTTAACAATTTAAATTATTTTCCAATTTCGTATTTTCAAGGCCGCTTTTTTGATTAATTTTTTCAATATCATAAAAAATTTTTTAAAAATTCTTTGTAAAAAGTTTAAAATTAGTAAAAATATAATAAATACATTACTGCGTATTTTTCAATTAAATTAAATAAAGTTAAATATTTATTTGTTAATAATTCTCTTTATCGGCAAAATTAACAGGAATGTGACTTTGTTAAGTTGCGCTTCTAATTACTTCCATCCATCTGTAAAAAAAAAAAAAAAAAAAATTCAGTTTATAAAATATAAAAAAAAATAACAAAGATGACAGACAAACCCAAAAAAAAAAAAATTAACTACCTTCCAAATGTAAAGTCACTTTCAGCACGGAAGAAGTAAACATGATTTTTAAATTGTAATTTAAATACATAATCTTTATTAATGCCATCTTTATCCGACGGTGTCGAGACGGTGTAACCCAGCAGTGGCAGACTCGCCAGTGGAAAGTCATCTTGGTGGGATTTGTAAAAAAACAAGCAAAAGTTTGTAAAGACAACCCAGAGTTTTTGCCATCCGTTGCTGTTTTTGAATTTTCGGAGCAAAAATCCACTTAGTTGATTCTGGAAGGCGCGTAACTGGTCGCTGTAACTGATACTGGTGTTACGGTGCCAGCATACATGGACGGTTGTATTACTACGCTGAGAAGCTTTGGCACCTCCACAGCTTGAACGGTCTAATTCAAATCCTACTTCATCGGTAGATCCTAGCGCTGCTAAAAACATTAAATTCCATAAATAATATAATTATTTAAAATAAAAATTGAATTTTAACCACGTGGAAAACTTACTTGATGACTTAAGACTGAGATAAGGAGTCTTTCCATCAACAGTATCAGCCTGAGCAATCGCCATATTAATATCCTCAATCCACCGCTCTTTATCTTCCTCATTATTAGCAGCAGCAGTAAGCGACTGATTGCCTTGCTCAATAACAAAAACATGATCCGAGCCAATTTTGTTGTCCTCCCCCCCTTCCCCATCTTTTAGGATCATCCCCTTTAGTGGCATCTGCCCCTGAACACGGAAGCACTGGATAGGTTGTTGAGTACGGAATGTATAGAGTAAAATATCGGAAAATAAAAAAAACATCCGCTGCTGGTATCCCTTGAGGCTGTACTTTTGTAAACAGCCTTGACGGATGAACCGACGGCCTTCCTGAACCAGATTATCAAAACCATTGATATCTCTCTGGAGCTCGCACAACTGGACGAGGTTTTGCGCCTGATTCAGGACTGTCAGACCTTCTAGAAGAGTTTCTCCGAGACGATCTCTCGCAGCCAGACAGTCCTCAAAGTCGGTATGGTCCTTTGGGTAGTGGTCCAACAGGCGGTCAATAATACTGTTGTAGTGCAGCAGCCGCTGGAGAGGCTTCAGCAGGAAAGAACTAAGAGGTAAATAACAGTATTTTTGGCTCTCGAATTCCCGACAGAGTTGGTCAAACCGACGCGATGTTCGTATCGAGTACTCCATTTTTTCTAGCACTGGCATCAACCCCTCCAAGTATTGATCGTACAACGGAAGAACATTCAGCAGAGTGTTGTAGAGAAAATCCCCGATATTGTGCCGAGCGTTGCTCTCCCACCGGGCGAGACGTACTTCCATTTCTTGGAGACACGGCCCGTGGGCATCTGCTAGCAGTTCTATTAATCCCACTAAAGGCTCGCCCTCCAAGTCAGACTCCCTTGATACTTCTTCTCGGAACCACTGAAACAATACCAATTTAATTAATTAACTTGTTCTGTTCAAGTACATTTAATTTTGTTTTAGTAATAGGTGATGTGGTATATTATATTATATTACTTACCACATTTATTACGTCCAAGTCTTTTTTAAAGGTTCTTTCGGTCATGAGAAGTTCTTTGGCAATAAAATAAGCTTTGTCGGTAGGCCATTTCTGTAATATACAGGTAATATACAATTAAAGGAATATCTTTTTAATAATAAAAAAAAAAAAAAAAATAAATAAATAATAATATATACCTTAGTTTTTTTAACATCAGAATCATCAAGTTCAGCAATTTTAACTGACCTCTCAAGACTTAAATTAGCAGAATTTATCACATTAACATTGACACTAATATCAGCGAGGCCATTAGTCTTCTCAGATTTCCCGTTCAAGAAAAATGAATTATTGTTCTCCGCCTTGGGTGTTTCTTGATCATCGCAATCTTCATTGTCCTTAGCATCAACACCATCTGTAAGAGAAAAACTATTAAAAAATCTAAAAATAAATTTTATTAATAACAAATAACGTGATAAGGACAAACTGGGATCATGCGACATTGCAGCGTATTTTAAATAATTAAATAATAACTTAACAATACAATAATATTTTTTTTTATTTAATTTTAAATTCAAATAAAATAACGTGCCCGCATGCATTTTTAATTGTACATAACTTAAAGCTAATAAACATTCAGTCTTAAGGGTGGGTGCATCGCTTGTTGCTCCCTAACACAGAAATAATAAATATGTGAGTTAATTATTTTCAAATTAAATCAATAAAAATAACGATAATTTTGCTAAATAATAATAAAATGCAGCGGATAAGTTTTTTTTTTTTTTTTTTTTTTTTTTTTTTTGTGTGCTCAATAACATTTAAAAAACATGTAAATATATTTTAATAAAAATATATTAAATTTTTTCTTCCTTAACTTGGGGATTACTCACACTTGGTATTGTCATCCAGTCGACCAACAATTCCACGAGTGCGATTTAATATTTAAGAAAGATAACAAAACAAACAAATAATAAAAAGGTAAAAAATAATAAAACTCAATTAATTTTTTACAATAATAAAAAAATTATTGACAACTGTGATAAAAATTTAATAAAAAAGAAATAACTACCTGTAAATGACTTTGTATATAATTTATTAATGTTATTATTATGTATCAATAATTAATGTACAATAAATTTCCTACGATTTCATTAAATTTCTTTCCATCACGTTCTTCCTCAATTTAAAATTCTTTTTTATTACTGTTTATTAAATAATATCTTTAGTTTATTATTATTATTATTATTATTTTTTTTTTTTTTTTTTTTTTTATTATTTGCGTTTAATTTAAATTTAATTATTAAACACTTAAGGAAGAGCTCAATTTGATTTATCGAATAACGTTATTAATTTTAACAAGCATCGGTAATTGTTATAAAATCGACGCGCCTTTCATTCTTTTATGTACTTTATTTTATTTATTTACTTATATATTCTGCCAAAAGACAAACGGGTATAAGTTACGATTTTAATAAGTAAGATCCTCATAATTTATATTTAATTGTATTAGTTTTATTAAAAATTTACTTTTTAATTACTCTTATTGATTTAATTAATAATGGATCTTTTAAAGCTCATGAAAAAAAAATTCTTGACTGACAGTCTCAATAAACAATAATGGTATATAATTAATAATAATCATCTTTATTAATTATAAACTAACCAAAGACCCGACAATTATATAATTTATAAATTATTTTTTGTAATCGACACCGCATGGTCGAGAATTTTTTTTTTTTATTTTTATTTATTTATTTTTTTTTTTTTTTTTTTTTTT